>NW_021024648.1:1654755-1692031 GCF_004153795.1 Camellia sinensis
TCTGAATAAATAATACTAAATTAATTATTACAAAATTTCTAATCTAATTAACAAATTAAATGCGGAATTAAAGTGGCCACAGCCCCCACCTCGAAATGCGTGGATGATGCATGCTTGACTCGTCTTGCCCGAAAATCCGTACCATGCCACTGTTGCCTCTGTTTACACTGCCTTGCCCCTCTGAGGACTGCCAAAGTCCAAGGGCATGCTCTCTGGATGTTGGGGAATACCACTGACCAAGTAGAAACACCACTGGCCTAATAGGATGATCACCGGCCGTATTTTAACCTGTCGGCCACAGATTACTGGCCGGTCGGCACTATATTTAGCCGACCGGCCAAAGCTTCCTGCAGAACCTGCAATTGACAGCAGCAGAGGGCAAGCAGTGTATGGCATGAAATTTTCAGGCAAATGTATGCATGGCCACACCCCCTATCATGCAATGGAAGGGAGCATGGCCCTCGACCCTCGGGCCACCAATTGTGCATTTCGATGCATGATGGCCGAAGAGTCAAGTATGCATTTCAATGTCAAATGCAATATACACAAAACATACAAGGGGCCCAACCTCAATCATGGTTGATCAAGAGGCGAGGCAATGCACAACGATGCACATGCGACCTAAGCATGCAAGCAAACATACAAACATGCAATGCAACTACATGGCACACACAATGCTAACAACATAACATGCACAACGCATTGAAACATGGCATACACAATGTAGGATGGGCTTATACCAATGTGAGTGGACCTCAGCCACACTCACATCAGTGGCCATTAGATGGAAATGAGACACTCGAAAATGCGTGCACACATGCACGCAAACCGAGGACCGAACCTAAGGCACAAATGCCACTCTAACAAAACATGGCAAGGAACAAAATATGTCATAAAAACATGCAAATTCCAGCACTAAAATGTGATGCTAAACAGCCCCGAAACATGGCAATATGGCACCCGATGCATGGAATGAACCCCGAAATTCGAAACTAGGCACATGAAATGACTTACAGCTATACAAAGCATGCATTATTTGATCATGAAGCATGAATACAGATGCAAGACAGTCCCAAAACATGCATATTTCTAGTTTATAACAAGTCCCAAAAATGAATGCAAATAGGGCTAATCTATCATGGAAAAATGGCCCTAAAAGAGAGATTAAACACAAAGGGACAGAAGCTGGCCCCAAATGGCAAAGAGCCCTTCAACAAAGTTGAAGAGGGGCTCAAAATAGGGCACTTTACAGTTTACATCAAGCCACGAAAACAATCATAAATAAGGCCAAACTATCATGCAAGAAAAGGACTAAAAGAGGGGTAAAGAGGCAAGTGGCAGCTTCTGTTCTCAAACAGAGGAGACCCCTTCAATAATGTTGAAGAGGGGATCAAAAAAAGATATTTTACAGTTTATGGAAAGATCCAAAACAGCTCACAAATAGGCCTAAAATACTATGCAAAAATAAGGCCTAAAAGAGAGATAAAGAAGCAAGTGATAGCAACTGGTCTCAAACAGAGAAAGACCCTTAATCAAACATGAAAAGGGGCTCAAAGTATGACTATTTACCATTTGGGTCAGAGCCCAAAAATGCTAGCAAGTATGGCTTAGATACAAAGCAAAATAAGGCAAGAAAAGAGGAAATAGGGACTCACCCTTGAAGACCAATGAACCAGCAGCTTTTGGTTGAAGAAATGGCGCTCCTAACCTCTGGAAATAACCTCCAATTTTCGGGAATGGAGTATGGAGGTGTGGTGCTATGAGGTGGTGTAGAAATGGTCCAAGAACAAAGGTGTTTTGAGGCTTGGAAGAGAAAGAGAGGGAGGATGAATGCAAGAGCTCTAAACCAAATCTTGTAACCCTTAAAAATGGAGCTGGGGGGTCTGGTTTTATAGGGGGAGGAGTGGAGGAAAAGGGGGTGGAAAACCAATTCAAATTTCCCCCCCAAAAGGGCAGACCCTCGGGCAGGGCTTTTGGTGCAAAACAGCTGGCACAGCTGGCATCCACTCAATCTGTAGAATACTCCGAAAGGTCGTCGGCTAGCAAAATTGGTTGGTCGGCTACTTTAACTGGTCAGTCGGCCATCTGTTCTGGTCGGTCGGCCATCTATTTGGTCGGTCGGCAGAATGTTTGGTCGGCTGGCAGGAAAAATCTGCTCTGCAGATCCAACTTCAAATGGGCATAACGCCTTCATATGAACTCCTTTTTAGGTCATTCTTGTGTCCAAATTGAAGCCCCGGAAGTACGCTTTCCAATGGAACCAGCCTTGCATCAAAATTCCAAATATGAAAAAAGTTATGCTTTTTTTTGTGAAGGTTGCTCAGTTTCGGTCCAACTGGGATGATGCCCAACTTCAACCAATCATATCTCTGCCATCCGAACTCGGATTCAAGAGATTCTTGAATAAAAAATGAAGCCCCGAAAGTCTTCTTTCCAACGGTGGTGGCCTCATAGCTTAACTTTATTTGTATAGACAGATAAGCTTGATTTAGCGAGAACTGCTCGTCCCTCTCTTAGAGATTCTTGCCTATCTTCTTCTCCAACTTGGTTTCTTCTCTCTTCCCCTTTTTTCTTCAACATCAAACCCCTAAGCAAGGTGTTTTGAAAGATTTTTCAAGAATTTCATCTCTCTTTTATTCATTTCCACTTTGTCCTTACTCGGTTTATCGAAAAGTGCATCATTTGAAAAAATGTGACCCTCGGAACATTGTAGAAACATTATTTCAAAAATGTTTTGAAAGAGAGAGTTCTAAGGTCTAAAAACCCTCCAAAATAACTTTGGTCCAAAATGGGGTGTGAAGTTGAGATTTGTCTCTTTCCTTGCCGAAGAAACTGAACCTTTGCCCTACACACCTTTCTCCACCAAGTAAACCATCAGTAACGCCCAAGTCTTGAGGGCGGTCAAAAATGGGGTGTCTACAATTAGGGTTCGAACACTCAGACATATATTCGGACCCTCTAGCATGATGGCAGATATGTAATTATGCTATTTCTTTACCATTTCTCATACGTTAGGATTCGAACACTCGGACACTTATTCGGACCGTCTTGCATGATGGCAGATATGTAATTACGGTGTTTACTTACCATTTCTCATGCATTACGGTTCGAACCTTCGGAGATTTATTCGGACCCTCTTGCATGATGACATATATGTAATTATGGAGTTTATTTACCATTTCTCACGCATTAGGGTTCGAGCACTCGGACACTTATTCGCACATACTTGTATGATGGAAGATATGTAATTATGGTGTTTACTTACCATTTCTCAGGCATTAGGGTTCGAACACTCAGACACATATTCGGACCCTCTTACATGATAGCAGATATGTAATTATGGTGTTAACATATCATTTCTCAAGCATTAGGGTTCGGACACTCGGACACTTATTCGGACCCTCTTGCATGATGGCAGATATGTAATTTTTGGTGTTTATTTTCCAATTCTCATATATTAGGGTTCGAACACTTAAATACATATTCGGACCCTCTTGCATGATGGCAGATATGTAATTATGGTGTTTGCTTACCATTTCTCATGCATTACGGTTCCAGCACTCGGACAATTATTCGGAACCTCTTGCTTGATGGCAGATATGTAATTATGGTGTTACTTACCATTTCTTATGTATTAGGGTTCGAACACTCAGACACATATTCCGACCCTCTTACGTGGTGCCAGATATGTAATTGTGGTGTTCATTTACCATTTCTCATGCATTGGGGTTTGAACACTCGGACACTTATTCAGACCCTCTTGCATGATGGTAGATATGTATTATGGTGTTTACTTACCATTTCTCATGCATTTGGGTTCGAACACTCGGACACTTATTCAGTCCCTCTTGCATGATGGCATATATGTAATTATGGTGTTTACTTACCATTTCTCATATATTAGGGTTCGAACTCTCAGACATATATTCGGACCCTCTTGCATGATGGCAGATATGTAATTATGCTATTTCTTTACCATTTCTCATACGTTAGGATTCGAACACTCGAACACTTATTCGGACCGTCTTGCATGATGGCAAATATGTAATTACGGTGTTTACTTACCATTTCTCATGCATTAGGGTTCGAACCTTCGGAGATTTATTCGGACCCTCTTGCATGATGGCATATATGTAATTATGGTGTTTATTTACCATTTCTCACGCAATAGGGTTCGAGCACTCGGACACTTATTCGCACACACTTGCATGATGGCAGATATGTAATTATGGTGTTTACTTACCATTTCTCAGGCATTAGGGTTCGAACACTCAGACACATATTCGGACCCTCTTGCACGATGGCAGATTTGTAATTATGACATTTATTTACCATTTCTCATGCAGTAGGGTTCGAATACTCGGATACATATTCGGACTCTGTTGCATGATGGCAGAGATATCATTATGGTGTTTACTCACCATTTCTCTTGCATTAGGATTCGAACACTCGGACACTTATTCGGACCCTCTTGGATGACGACAGATATGTAATTATGGTCTTTAGTTACCATTTCTCATGTATTAGGGTTCGAACACTCAGATTCATATTCGCAGCCTCTTGCATGATGGCAAATATGTAATTATGGTGTTTATTTACCATTTCTCATGCATTAGGATTCGAACACTCGGACACTTATTCGAACCCTCTTACACAATGGCAGATATGTAATTATGTTGTTTACTTACCATTTCTCAGGCATTGGGGTTCGAACACTCGGACATTTATTCGGACCCTCTTTCATGATGGAAGATATGTAATTGTGGTGTTTATTTACCACTTCTCATGCATCAGGGTTCGAGCACTCGGACACTTATTCGCACACTCTTGTATGATGGCAGAAATGTAATTATGGTGTTTCCTTACCATTTATATATATTAGGGTTCTAACACTCAGACACATATTCGGACCCTCTTGCATGATGGCAGATATGTAGTTATGGTGTTTGCTTACCATTTCTCATGCATTACGGTTCCAGCACTCGGACAATTATTCGGAACCTCTTGCATGATGGCAGATATGTAATTATGGTGTTACTTACCATTTCTTATGTATTAGGGTTCGAACACTCAGACACATATTCCGACCCTCTTACGTGGTGCCAGATATGTAATTGTGGTGTTCATTTACCATTTCTCATGCATTGGGGTTTGAACACTCGGACACTTATTCAGACCCTCTTGCATGATGGTAGATATGTATTATGGTGTTTACTTACCATTTCTCATGCATTTGGGTTCGAACACTCGGACACTTATTCAGTCCCTCTTGCATGATGGCATATATGTAATTATGGTGTTTACTTACCATTTCTCATATATTAGGGTTCGAACACTCAGACATATATTCGGACCCTCTTGCATGATGGCAGATATGTAATTATGCTATTTCTTTACCATTTCTCATACGTTAGGATTCGAACACTCGGACACTTATTCGGACCGTCTAGCATGATGGCAGATATGTAATTACGGTGTTTACTTACCATTTCTCATGCATTAGGGTTCGATCCTTCGGAGATTTATTTGGACCCTCTTGCATGATGACATATATGTAATTATGGTGTTTATTTACCATTTCTCACGCATTAGGGTTCGAGCACTCGGACACTTATTCGCACACACTTGCATGATGGCAGATATGTAATTATGGTGTTTACTTACCATTTCTTAGGCATTAGGGTTCGAACACTCAGACACATATTCGGACCCTCTTGCATGATGGCAGATTTGTAATTATGACATTTATTTACCATTTCTCATGCAGTAGGGTTCGAACACTCGGATACATATTTGGACCCTGTTGCATGATGGCAGAGATATCATTATGGTGTTTACTCACCATTTCTCTTGCATTAGGATTCGAACACTCGGACACTTATTCGGACCCTCTTGGATGACGGCAGATATGTAATTATGGTCTTTACTTACCATTTCTCATGTATTAGGGTTCGAACACTCAGATTCATATTCGCATCGTCCTGCATGATGGCAAATATGTAATTATGGTGTTTATTTACCATTTCACATGCATTTGGATTCGAACACTCGGACACTTATTCGAACCCTCTTACATAATGGCCGATATGTAATTATGTTGTTTACTTACCATTTCTCAGGCATTGGGGTTCGAACACTCGGGCATTTATTCGGACCCTCTTTCATGATGGCAGATATGTAATTGTGGTGTTTAGTTACCATTTCTCATGCATCAGGGTTCGAGCACTCGGACACTTATTCGCACACTCTTGTATGATGGCAGAAATGTAATTATGGTGTTTCCTTACCATTCATATGTATTAGGGTTCGAACACTCAGACACATATTCGAACCCTCTTGCATGATGGCAGATATGTAGTTATGGTGTTTACTTGCAATTTCTCATGCATTAGGGATAGAACACTCTGACACATACTCAGACCCTCTTGCATTATTGCAGATCTGTAATTATGGTGTTCGCTTACCATTTCTCTTTCATTAGGGTTCCTACACTCGGACACGTATTCGAAACTTCTTGCATGATGGCAGATATGTAATTATGTTGTTGCTTACCATTTCTTCTGTATTAGGGTTCAAACACATGAACACATATTCAGACCCTGTTGCATGGTGGGAGATATGTAATTATGGTGTTTACTTACCATTTCTCAGGCATTAGGATTCGAACACTCAGAGACATATTCGGACACTCTTGCACGATGGCAGATATGTAATTGTAGTGTTAATTTACCATTTCTCACGCATTAGGGTTCGAGCACTCGGACACTTATTCGCACACTCTTGCATGATGGTAAATATGTAATTATGATATTTACTTGCCATTTCTCAGGCATTAGGATTCTAACACTCAGACACATATTCAGACCGTCTTGCATGATGGCAGATATATAATTATGGTATTTATTTCCCATTTCTCACGCATTACGGTTCGAACACTCGGATACATATTTGCACACTCTTTTATGATGGCAGATAAGTAACTATGGTGTTTCCTTACCATTCATATGTATTAGGGTTCGAACACTCAGACACTTATTCAGACCCTCTTGCATGATGGCAGATATGTAGTTATGGTGTTTACTTGCAATTTCTCATGCATTAGGGATCGAACACTCTGACACATACTCAGACCCTCTTGCATTATTGCAGATCTGTAATTATGGTGTTCGCTTACCATTTCTCTTGCATTAGGGTTCCTACACTCGGACACGTATTCGAAACTTCTTGCATGATGGCAGATATGTAATTATGTTGTTACTTACCATTTCTTCTGTATTAGGGTTCAAACACATGAACACATATTCAGACCCTGTTGCATGGTGGGAGATATGTAATTATGGTGTTTACTTACCATTTCTCAGGCATTAGGATTCGAACACTCAGAGACATATTCGGACACTCTTGCACGATGGCAGATATGTAATTGTAGTGTTAATTTACCATTTCTCACGCATTAGGGTTCGAGCACTCGGACACTTATTCGCACACTCTTGCATGATGGCAGATATGTAATTATGATGTTTACTTGCCATTTCTCAGGCATTAGGGTTCTAACACTCAGACACATATTCAAACCGTCTTGCATGATGGCAGATATATAATTATGGTATTTATTTCCCATTCTCACGCATTACGGTTCGAACACTCGAATACATATTCGCACACTCTTGTATGATGGCAGATATGTAACTATGGTGTTTCCTTACCATTCATATGTATTAGGGTTCGAACACTCAGACACTTATTCAAACCCTCTTGCATGATGGCAGATATGTAGTTATGGTGTTTACTTGCAATTTCTCATGCATTAGGGATCAAACACTCTGACACATACTCAGACCATCTTGCATTATTGTAGATCTGTAATTATGGTGTTCGCTTACCATTTCTCTTGCATTAGGGTTCCTACACTCGGACACGTATTCGAAACTTCTTGCATGATGGCAGATATGTAATTATGTTGTTACTTACCATTTCTTCTGTATTAGGGTTCAAACACATGGACACATATTCAGACCCTCTTACATGGTGGGAGATATGTAATTATGGTGTTTACTTACCAATTCTCAGGCATTAGGGTTCGAACACTCGGACACATATTCGGACCCTCTTGCATTATGGCAGATATTTAATTATGGTGTTCATTTACCACTTCTCATGCATTAGGGTTTGAACACTCGGACACATATTCGGACCCTATTGCATAATGTCAGATATGTAATTATGGTGTTAACATACCATTTCTTTTGCATTAGGGTTCGAACACTCGGACACTTATTCGGACCCTCTTGCATGATGGCAGATATGTAATTTTTGGTGTTTATTTTCCATTTCTCATATATTTGGGTTGGAACACTTAAATACATATTCGGACCCTCTTGCATGGTGGCAGATATGTAATTGTGGTGTTTGCTTACCATTTCTCATGCATTACGGTTCCAGCACTCGGACACTTATTCAAAACCTCTTGCATGATGGCAGATATGTAATTATGGTGTTACTTACCATTTCTTATGTATTAGGGTTCGAACACTCGGACACATATTCCGACCCTCTTACATGGTGGCAGATATGTAATTATGGTGTTCACTTACCATTTCTCACGCATCAGGGTTCGAACACTCGGGCACTTATTCGGTCCCTCTTGCATGATGGCAGATATGTAATTATGGTGTTTACTTACCATTTCTCATATATTAGGGTTTGAACACTCAGACCTATATTCGGACCCTCTTGCATGATGGCAGATAAGTAATTATGCTATTTCTTTACCATTTCTCATACGTTAGGATTCGAACACTCGGACACTTATTCGAACCGTCTAGCATGATGGCAGATATGTAATTATGGTGTTTACTTACCATTTCTCATGCATTAGGGTTCGAACCTTCGGAGATTTATTCGGACCCTCTTGCATGATGACATATATGTAATTATGGTGTTTATTTACCATTTCTCACGCGTTAGGGTTCGAGCACTCGGACACTTATTCACACACACTTGCATGATGGAAGATATGTAATTATGGTGTTAACTTACCCCTTCTCAGGCATTACGGTTCGAACACTCAGACACATATTCGGACCCTTTTGTATGATGGCAGATATGTAATTATGACATTTATTTACCATTTCTCACGCATTAGGGTTCGAACACTCGGATACATATTCGGACCCTATTGCATGATGGTAGAGATATCATTATGGTGTTTACTTACCATTTCTCTTGCATTAGGATTCGAACACTCGGACACTTATTCGGACTCTCTTGCATGACGGTTCGAACACTCAGACACATATTCGGACCCTTTTGCATGATGGCAGATATGTAATTATGACGTTTATTTACCATTTCTCACGCATTAGGGTTCGAACACTCAGATACATATTCGGACCCTATTGCATGATGGTAGAGATATCATTATGGTGTTTACTTACCATTTCTCTTGCATTAGGATTCGAACACTCGGACACTTATTCGGACTCTCTTGCATGACGGCAGATATGTAATTATGGTCTTTACTTACCATTTCTCATGTATTAGGGTTCGAACACTCAGATTCATATTCGCACCCTCTTGCATGATGACAGATATGTAATTATGGTGTTTATTTACCATTTCTCATGCATTAAGATTTGAACACTCGGGCACTTATTCGAACCCTCTTGCACAATGGCAGATATATAATTATGGTGTTTACTTACCATTTCTCATGCATTGGGGTTCGAACACTCAGACATTTATTTGGACCCTCTTGCATGATGGCAGATAGTTTAATTGGAATTTAGAAATGTTTGAAAATTATGTTTAAAAATTTTCGAATGAATTACGTTATGAATGATGTAATTCATGCTATAATGTGAAGGGACAATTGGGGAAATAATCTATGACTGACATGGATGATATGAACTTGGTTTTGGAATGTTGAAATGAGATTCATGGGTTTATTTTGAATTATGTTGAATTGCAAATGGTGTTAATGAACTAAGTGGTGTTGACTTTGTTGGATTATGTTGTGTTGACTAATATTGAATTGAATAGTGTTGTACTATGATGAATTATGTTTGAATTACGTGAATTGCTACAGGGGCGGACCAAGCACCTGAACACTGTGAGTAGCAGTACAGAGATTGTACATTTACTTACTGTTAATGATTTTTATGCTTAACACTTTGTTCTTTGCAAGTAATTATGCTCACATTTATGTTAATTGGCAACCGGTGCAAATGAATGGGAACGTTGAAAGACTCGTTTACATCGGTATGACTCTGAAAATAATATGCACTCCGGTTATGATTAATGGCTATCGATAATGTGCCATAATCTGTAAATTACCTATGGCTTTGCATGAGAATGGTATATGACTTATTAACGTTAGGTTAGTTTAAAGAAAAATCTAACTGGATTCGTTATGCTAAAGAATGTCCTGTGTTATACAAAAACAAGAGTGATGTGTTTTAAGAGAATGGTTGTACTGTGTCCTATATCCGAGGGTTCATACGGTGGAATTAGTTAACAGGAAGAAATGGTAAATGTAAACTGTTCTGTCTTTGTTAAGTGTATCGTAATGACATAACATGACAAGAAATGTTCTATTTTCTGATATCTTGCATTTTGAATCAACGAATGATAGTCCACATATATATATATATATATAAAAGCATGCATGGCATCCTTAGCACAAGGCCCTTGCCCGGGGGTAATAATACCGTGGTTCAAGTATGTTACAAGTTATCTCTTGCCATCGACGGTCTTGTACGGGTGGGTTATGTTTTTCCATCGACGGTCTTGTACAGATGGTACCACCGATGGTCTTGTACGGGTGGGTTATGATCAAGCATAAACTCTGATTTCTGTTTTTGACTCAAGCATAATATTTATCCGTTCTGTTTGTGCTATGTTATGCTATGATATGAATTGATCAGTTTTTAAGACTTAATGATTTCCGGTATGGAACAAAGTGATGTACGGAACTAAGTGCTGCAATGTGAACCGGGCTTAAAGCCGATGTGAAAGTTATGAGGCCTAAAGCTGTACTGTGAAGGGTATGAGCCTTATAGTCGTTCGGTAACATTTATGAGGCCTATGGCCAATTTGTGACATCTAGGCCGATGGCCACTCTGTATGATCTATTGGTGTGAAACAAAGTGTTGCTATGCGAGCCACCTCTTGAGTTCATGCCATTTTGATAAGGGCTGTAATGCCATTCTGATAAGGGTTGTAATGTCATTCTGATAAGGGCTTAATGCCGTTCTGTTAAAGGGCTCAATGCCACTTTGTTCAAGGGCTTAAAGCCATTTTCGTTAAAAAGGGGCCTAAGGCCGTTCTGACATTAGTACAGAATGAGATTAACTACCTGTCTTTTATATTATATACGCTTTGATTTGCATCATAATTCAAGTTGAACATTGAGTTATTCACGTACTATTATTCACTGAGGTTATCTCACTCTGTATTTTGTCTGATTCCGTAGGTCCTGCATTTGGAGGTCAGCTACAACTCTTAATGCTCGTCTCCCTTTGTTAGCCTCTGTGTGTCCAAGCATTGGGTGAAGCTTACCCGTTTTATGAAGTTTTGGCTTACATTCCGATTGTCCATAATATGTTGTAAATTCTAATTTTTTTTTTTTTTTGTTATACGCCCAAACACGGGCGGGGTTATATATGTGTATGTAACTATTATTATTTGTCTGTTTGCAATCCTGGCATGATAGTGGTCGCTCAATGGACGTAGCTCTTTTCTTGCATATTATTATATAAAATTTATGCTTCCACTCAGGCCCCATTTGTTATATATAACAGGTTAAGTGTCCGTTTCTGAAGTGGTCATGCCCAAACTTCTAGGGGCGGGTTTCGGGTGTGACACCATTGGTCCTTGTTGACACAGGATCTGCTATCAACGTGTGTCCGTCGAGAACGGCATATGCTATCGGGTTGAAGCCCGCGGGTTTTGTGCCTACTGTCCAGGTGATACTTGCGTATGACAATACCAGCAGAGAGGTGATGGGGACTGTACAGATTCGGACTCAGGTTGGTCCGAGGCAATGGGATATTGAGTTTCATGTCTTGGACGTTCCAGCAACCTTCAATCTACTCCTAGGGCGGCCGTGGCTGCACCAGGTGAAGGCAGTCTATCGGGTTGAAGCCCGCGAGTTTTGTGCCTACTGTCCAGGTGATACGGGCGTATGACAATACCAGCAGAGAGGTGATGGGGACTGTACAGATTCGGACTCAGGTTGGTCCGAGGCAATGGGATATTGAGTTTCATGTCTTGGACGTTCCAGCAACCTTCAATCTACTCCTAGGGCGGCCGTGGCTGCACCAGGTGAAGGCAGTCTCTTCCACCCTGCACTAGATGTTGAAGTACCCACAGGAAGGGGGTGGCGATCGTTTTTGGAAATTCTTCAATCCATCCCCCGCCAGAGGTTTCTACGCCAGTTCTGGAGATTGAGCATGGCGCGGAGGATGTGTTTTTGTTAGGGTTCACCCTAGCTGAGGCCCGGGTTGTACAGAATATCATAGCTATTGATGAGGGACTATATGTCAGCGCACAGTCTGTCTACCTTATGAACAAGCTACAACACATGCCTGGGATGGGCTTAGGCCAAAGTGGCCGGAAAGGCGTTGCAGCATCAGCCAAACTGTCGCATAACCCACATACCTTTGGTTTAGGTTATTTGCCAACCAAGGAGGACTTTGTGAGGAAAGGAAGAGAGATGACCAAAAGAGCCAAAGCCAAGCAGGCCGGGAAGCCTTATGAGTTGATGCACCGACCTATCCAGGGTAACCTGAATGGACGCTTTGTCCGGGAGGGGGAAGACTTCCAGTTCTACGGCTTCCCAGAGCCATGGCTAAATGCAGAGAGGTGGCGCTTACCGGGGTTTGAGATTTTCTTTGACTTGCAATTGTCCGGGGATGATGTTGCCGAAGAGCAGACAGACCCACTAGCTGAGGCTGAGCAGTGCAAGGAGGAGGGTTCCGAGAGCACAGAGATTGAAATAGGAGTAGTACTGGCTTGTCTACTCTTAGATCCTCATATCGTACAAGAGTGCTTGGGGGATAACTTCTCAATGTCAATAATTGGGAATGAAGCGACTGTGGGTCCATCTTCAAACATTTTGGATGCATCCATCACACCCTCCTTCATCTGGAAATACGAGGAAGAATTTTTATCGAGCAACACTGGGTCAGGTAGTGAGTCGGAATCTGATTCCACCGAGTCTATGGAGTCGGAATCAGGTTCCAGCTCGTCTGAGTCTGAGTCCGGTATTCTTGGGGGTGACAACCCGGATACCACTGTCTTGTCCAGGTCGTCTTTTTCTTTTTCCTTTGAGTCTGTTGTAACAGAGGAATCAGATGGACTGGATGTTATTAATGAGAATGGTACGACTGTGGCTTCCAAGTACTTTTCTGTGCCTTTAATTTATTACATTAATCAAAACTTTCAAAATTTTGATGAAAACAAAGAGGAAGAAATTCCTCCGGTTTTACAACATTTGATTGATCAAGAGCAGGAGAGGTTTGTTAGACCCTTGGTTGATGCAATCAACACAATTAAGGTTGGTACTGAGAAGGACCCGCGGCTGGTCCAGATCGGGTCTACAATGTCTTCGGAGGAGCACGAGCGCTTAGTCGCTTTATTAAAAGATTTCAAAGATGTTTTCGCGTGGTCCTACGAAGACATGCCTGGAATCAATCCTGAGATTGTACAACACCGGATCCCTCTTGACCTAGAGGCCCGACCTGTTAAGTAGAAGCTCCGAAGGATCAGCCCGGACTGGGCTCTGAAGATCAAAGAAAAGGTCACCAAGCAAATTGACGCAGGGTTCCTGCTAGTATCTGAATACCCAACTTGATTGGCCAATATAGTTCTGGTGTCGAAGAAGGGCGGCAGAATTCGGGTATGTGTGGACTTCAGGGATTTGAACAAAGCCAGTCCGAAGGACGACTTTCCTTTGCCGCATATCAATGAATTAGTGAACTGCACTGCTGGGCATGCACTACTCTCATTCATGGATGGGTTTTCAAGCTACAATCAGATTTTGATGGCACCCAAAGACCGGGAGAAGACTGCTTTCAGCACCCTGTGGGGAACCTATTGTTATAGGGTGATGTCGTCTAGGCTGAAAAATGCTAGAGCGACGTATCAACGAGCTGCGACCATAATTTTGCATGATATGATCCATAAAGAGGTTAAGGTGTACGTAGACGACATGATTGTCAAGTCCAAGGAAGGAGAGGGCCACTACACCGCCTTGCAGAAATTCGTCCAAAGGATCAAAGACTATCGGTTGCGGCTGAATCCCTAGAAATGCACATTTGGTGTTACAGCAAGGAAAATGCTAGGGTTCTTGATCACACAGAGAGGTATCGAGGTCGATCCTTCCAAAATCAAGGCCATCTTAGAAATTCCACCACCGAGGACTGAAAAGGAGGTGCGAGGCTTTCTGGGTAAAGTGCAATTCATAAGACGGTTTATTGTAAAATTAACCTTGACTTGTGAACCACTGTTTGGCCTTCTGAAGAAAGGAAAGAAGTTCCAATGGGACGACCGATGCCAAATTACTTTTGAGCAGATCAAACAATATTTACAGAACCCACCTGTGTTGTCACCGCCTGAGCTGGGGAAGCCGTTGATTCTGTACCTATTAGTGACTGAAACGACAATGGGTTACATGCTTGCACAGGAGTCTGAGGACAAAGTGGAGAAAGCTATCTACTACCTAAGCAAGAAAATGCAAGATTATGAGACCTGCTGCACTCCGCTAGAGAAGGCTTGTCTGGCCTTGGTATAGGCTACTAGGAAGCTGCAGCACTACCTATTAGCTTACTCCGTAATACTGGTTTCGAGATTAGATCCCATCAAATATCTCTTCGAGAAACCGGTACTTATGGGTAAGCTAGCCTGTTGGTTGCTTCTGCTTTCCGAATTTGATCTGAAGTACATGACGCGCAAGTCAGTGAAAGTGAGAGCGGTAGCGGAGTTCCTAGCCGACCACCCAGTTGAAAGGGATGAAGTAGTTGAGTATCTGTTCCTAGACGAGGCCATTCTACATGTTGAAGAAAAGACCTGGATGATGTACTTTGATAGAGCATCAAACCAGTACGGGTATGGGATAGGGGTGTTGCTGATAGCACCCGACAATTCCCGCATACCTCTAGCATTCAAACTCCGGTTCAAAGTGTCGAACAATGAGGCAGAATATGAGGCATGTATTGCTGGACTAGAAGCCGCCCTAGAACTAGGGGCCAAATAGTTGGATGTCATCAGGGACTCGAACCTTGTTGTATCTCAAGCTAAAGGAGATTGGAAAGTTAAAGAAGAAAAGATGAGAATCTATCACCAGACCTTGGACGTTCTGATTCCTTAGTTTGAGAAACTGAAATTGGCTCATCTGTTAAGAGAGAACAACAGGTTCGCTGATTCATTAGCAACTATATCTTCTATGATAGACATCCCTTTTGGAGTCCGGATGCGTTCGATCATCATCGAACAGAAATTCGTGCCGACCTACGAGCTGATTGCTGCCATAGATGAGGTTCAAGATGAGAATCCCTAGTATTATGACATCTGGAACTTCTTGGAAAAGGAAGCGCACCCACCAGGGGCAAATGCCAAAGATAAGAGGGCAATTTGAAGAATGGCTGCTCAGTTCATCGTCTGCAGGGGTAAACTGTATAAGAGGGGTCATCTCAGGATGCATAAACTGTGTGTTGATGCTAAAGAATCCAAGCGCCTGATGGAGGCCATCCATGGAGGAGAGTGTGGAGCGCACACGAGCGGGGTGATGCTAGCGTGGAAGATCCTTAGACAGGGTTATTAGTGGTCCACCATGGAGGAGGATTGTATTAGTTTTGTTCGGCGATGCCACAAATGCCAGATACACGCAAACTGCATGAATATTCCGCCGTCGAAGCTATACAACATGACTTCACCGTGGCCGTTTTCAGTCTGGGGGATTGATGTAATTGGAGCTGTCACTCCGAAGGGGTCCAACGGGCATGAGTATATTCTGGTAACGATAGACTACTTCACGAAGTGGGTTGAGGCCCAATCTTACGCGATGTTGAAGGCTTCGCATGTCGTAAAGTTCATCAGAAACAACATCATCTGTCGCTACGGGGTCCCTAATGAGATTATTTTGGATAATGGTTCCCACTTCAAGAAGGAGGTGATCTACTTGTTGGAGAAGTATAACGTGGCTTTTCATAAGTCATCCACATATCGACCGCAAACCAACGGAGCAGTTGAGTCCGCCAACAAGAACATCAAGCACATTCTGCAGAAGATGGTGGAAACCTACAGGGACTGGCCAGATAAGTTTCCATTTGCTCTTTGGGGCTACCGGACTTCAATTCGAACTTCTACTGGAGGAACTTCGTATTCCTTGGTTTATAGGATGGAGGCTGTTCCGCCTATCGAATTTGAGGTTCCGTCATTACGAATATTGGCTAAGTGTCAAATAGCTGAGGCAGATTGGCAGCGAAGTAGGTTCAAAGAACTCATGCTCTTTGATGAAAGAAGGCTGAAAGCACTGTATCACGTTTAGGGTTATCAACGAAGAATTGCCAGGGCTTTCAACAAGAGGGTTAAGTCCAGGAATTTGAAAGAGGGAGATCTTGTGCTCAAAGACAACCGTGCTCCCATCCACGACCCTAGGGGCAAGTTCAGACCCAATTGGATTGGTCCTTTCATCATCAAGTCTATCTGGTCGGGTGGAGCTGTTGTTCTGATGGACCTAGATGGCCTAGAGTTCTCCCACCCGATCAACATGGACAAGTTGAAGAAATACTTTCCCTGAGTGGCTCGCTAGGCTGAAAACCCGAAAGGCTGACCTAGGCAAAAGTTAGAGCACGAAAAATTTGAAATTATAAAAATTGAGCTTGCAAGGTTGAAAACTCAGAAAGGGCGGCCTTGGCAAAAGTTAGAGCGCAAAAGGAGAGTGTTAATACACGAGTGAACCTGAGCCGAACTACGTAAGGCTTGATTCCCATCTTTAGGATACGTAGGCAACTTCATTCTAAAGTCCAGCCATAAACACTTCCCCGATCAACTTTGTCCATGTGATCATGTTTGGTCATCTTCGTCTATTCTGCATTCATGAGCTCAGTTATGATCTCCAGTGCAGTGCTATTCAGACTAGGGACAACTTTCCAGTTGCTAGGATCCGGGGTTGTACATCTCAGTGATAGATCTCGGCGTGTCCAGCTGTGATCCATATCGAAAATGGTTTTCAAAAGTTTTAATGAAAGTTAATTTTGCTCAAATTAATTTTTTTGCAACTAAGACCATTTTTGGACCAAACGGAAAATTTTCAGTACCCACAACCTTCAATTACATTGATTTCAGAATATAGTTCTCCTACTCCTGAATACAAATTGAAGTTTCTTTTTATTACATTAATAAAGAAAACTTGAAAGTACTGATTAAAGCAAATAAACTTAGGCCATAGTCAAGTGTCCCTGCACCCCCTCCCAGAGCTTGTGGAAGTCTCTGATGCCAAAGTAGGCCCAACCTGCGCCTCTTTATCAAGCCAAGCTATGCACTCATCAGAGAGGGTGCAACTGAAATTGGGAGCGGGGGCCAGAAGCACTCTCGTTCTCCATGCTGTGGCATACCGAGCTAGCTGTGCGAGGCAAGTTTGATCATGTCCAAATTGGCGCCGGAATCAGAATGGGAAGTAAAAGGCACAGTGTGTCAGGCCGATCAATTGAATCCTGGGTTGGCGAGACATGCTGTAACTCATTGCCGGCAAATTAAGCCAGGGGCAGCACCAAGCAATGCGATCAGCGGACAGACCGCACATCCATTCGGACCACCATCCCTCATCAGGGGCATCGACAACACGTCACCGGAGGAAATAGCCGTGAGCTGAATATGCTGGGCATGAGTCCACAACCTTCAACTTATCCATCAACCATATTTAGGGAGGGATGAGAAATGAGGGATTAAAGAATAGAGAGGTGTACGTGGAGAGAAAAGTGAGAAAAGGGTTTTGAGAGAAAAATTGAGCCTGAGGACGGAGTGATGTGAGAAATATATGTGAGATAGGGTGGAAAACATTACCTGCAGCAATCGTGGACTCCCCACGAATCTAGTCGTCTCTCGGCGATGGAAAGCATCCAAGCCCATCAGGTCTTAGCTAGTGACATGGCAATGCAACTCTTGCCCTCTTTTAAGCCTTGGACAACCTCAATCAAATGGACATTAGACTCTCTGGAGCCTGAGGCAAGTAAGAAATGAGACAGCATGCACAAGCAAAAGGCATGTCGCCGAAAACCCTGCTAGTAATGATCGTCGCGGTCACCGGCATCAGAAAACCGATGAATCAAGCTGGGGATGTCCAATTCCCCGTCGCGGATCAAAGACCGAACGTCGTGCAAAGTTAGTCCGCACATCCGTCCTAAGGCTTGGATGTGACCAAAACGGACTTGGGGTAAGATCTCTTCCTCGCGCTCGGATTCCATCAAAGCTTCAAAGTCTTCGAAAGTGGGACACATCTCTTGTCCGCCAAAGTTAAAGACGCGAGTTACCGGATTCCAACACCTCGCCGCGGCATGGAGGAATGGAAAACGCAGCGGGGTGCGGCTCAGCGTGAATAGTACATTTATTCTGAAGCCCCGAAAATTCAGCTTTTCCAAGCCATCCAAGTTAGTAATCCAATTTGCGAGATTTTAGACAAGAAATGCCTCCATTTGGTGCAAAAAGAGGGTTGAAATAGAGAAGCTACGAAGCTGGGGCTTTTATAGAAGATAAGGTGTTGAGTGGAAAACAGGTGGCAGCATTCTGGAGGTTCTCATCATTAGTGGCCGACCGGCCAATTTTATGGCCGACCAACCATCTTTTTAGCCGATCGGCTAGTTTTTGTGGCCGATAGCCTTTATGATGGCCGATGACCTTCCACCTTGGCCGATGGCCTCTCATTTTGTTCCCTGAGATGTCCATGTGTTGGAGGTTTTGAGAACTTGTGACTTGTTCCAGCTCGAATACCTTTCGGCGACGATTTTGCAAAGTCGCGCCTATGTTGCATCAATTTGTTTATTGATTTGTTGCATTCGATTATCGAGTTGTGTTTTGCGTTGATTGTTAAGTTCTTGTCTTGCTTATCGAGTTGTATTTACATTTGGTTAGTATGTCAAGTCCTGTTTTGCTTATCAAGTTGTTTTGGTCTTTCAGTTGTCTGTTGGTTCACTACCTGGTTAAGGCAATGCAATTCGAGTGTATGGTTTTCAAACAAAGTTCAATCTCATTTACATGCTGTGTAATGTAATGTGATGCGATGCGATGCTTAGAATGTAAAATGCAACACTTTTTCAACCAAAAAAGGCCATTTTCATTCCATCATGTTTTCTTTTGCAAAAGTACAAAGTTTTAAAGAACATAAAACCTGCCTGAGGCAGTACAATGTGCAAAACTACAAGCAAAAAGAAAAAATAAAACATTTGAATTAGCATCCAAATTGGCGCCTGTAATAACCCGACTCTCGTACATGTTTTCTGATAAATTTTCAGTCCCTTATTTTGCACAATTAAATGCTTTGTGACAATCTAGAAATTTTTCTTCCTTTCGAGCGGAGGATTTGACGCTCGAGCGGGCTTGTGTGGCTCCCAGTATTTTTGCAGGTTGCCCGAGATTCTGAGAGTTGTAAATTTCCGCTCGAGCGTAGAAATGGTCGCTCGAGCGGACGACTTTGTTGGTTTGGGCGCTCAAGCGGGTCGCTTGGTTGAGTTTGAATTTTTGAGGCACGTGGGTTCGTTTGTGGCATTTTATTCGTATGTTTGGAACCTTTTTATTTTTATTTTTGGGCATCGATTGAGGTGGTAACATGATGGTAAAGTAAGATTGGACCAAAAACTTTAATTCAAACACTTCGCCTGCAATCAGCCGTCACTCTTTTGCCTTTCTCTTTTTCCACACTTTGAATTTAAATGTGAGGCTAGAACCATTGGAAAGCTTATTTCCGGGGTTTCAATTTGGACACAACAACGGCCTAAAACGGAGTCCGGATGAGAGAGTTATACCTGTTTGAAGTTTTGGAATCTGTGCTGGGAGCAGGTACGCTCGAGCGGGAATACGGACGCTCGAGCGGATTTCGCGTGCACAGCAGCTTAAAAACAGGATTTTTAGATCATTTCTTACATTTTCTTTTCCCCTCTTCTTTCCTCTCCTTCTAGGGCCGAAGGCCTAGCCCTAAAAACCTTGATTTCCTCCACTTTTATCAACAATCCACCATGGTTCTTGTAGCAAGGATGGAGAACAAGAGAAGATCAACATTTTTTACCGATTGGATTTCGAAATTTGGAGGAATCTCATCAAAGCTTGCACCCTTGTTTGATTCTTGAGGTAGGGGTTCTATTATTGGGTTTAGATTATGGTTTATGGATGATGGACCTAGGGTGTATAATAAATGGGAAGACTGGAACAAAAAGTAATGGGTTAAGAAATTTGGATTTTTTTTTTCTTGAAATTTCTAGATTTTTCTTGAAACTCTAGGTTGATTCTTGATGATAATCAATGATTTAGCCCAAATTGAGAGTTGAATCATGAAATTGGTAGGTTGAATTATATATGTACAAGTTTAATTGGAATTTGGTTATGTTTGAAAATTATGTTTAAAATTTGCGAATGAACTTTGTTATGAGCAATGTAAATCATGTTATAATGATACGGAAATTGGGGGAAATGATTTATTAATGATATAAATGACATAAACTCGGTTATGGAATGTTGAAATGGGATTTAAGAATTCCTCTTGAATTATGTTGAATTGTACTTAATGATGTTGAGTTGAATCATGTTGTTTATGTTGAATTGTGGTGATTATGTGAGATGGTATTGACTATGTTGATTTTGATTTTTGTGACCTAAAATGTGGAGTTTTCCAAAATGGGTTTAATCCCAAATTATTTTGCTAAATACTTGTGGGCTTGTCTAGTTATTAAAATCAAGAGAATGATTTAATGGAGTTTCTTTATGGAGATAGGAAATGTTTGATTTTTGGTGAAAACCCTAAACATTCAGGGATTTTTGGAAAAATGTAGAAGATGTCCATACAACTCTTTCCTATCTTGAAATCGAAGTGATTGATTACAAATTCCATACTGTGTTGCAAGAATGGTATTCTTCTATTTATATATATATTGAAATGGAGAAAATTGTGGTATAAATGGATGGTTAATGGTGGGCTTGTGAAGAATAATGAAGGAAAGAAAGGAAAACTAATGGCTAAGTTATATATGTGTAGAGGGCACACCTCAGGAGGGACAAGCCCTCCGTTATAGCACTGTGAGTAATAGTGCAGGAATCGCACATTTGATTACCATTAATAATTCTTTTGTTTAATGTTCTGTTCTTCACAAGTAGTTATGTTAATCGTATGTTGGGAATCAGTGGAAACATTGAAAGATTTTGGTGTGCATTGGTATGACTATGAACCTCCTCTGTATTTTGGTTATGACTAATGGTTGTTGGTAATGTACTATCCTAAGAATTACCTATGATTCTATATCAAAATTTCATACAAAGTATTAAAATGGTGAAGTCAGTTAATAGAAAGGAATTGAGTATCAACGACATTGTTATGTGACTCATGTTGTGATCTGAATTGTTCTGACCTATTGATGTATTGGTGCCTTTATCTTCAGATTGTTGTTAATGTTAAGGTTCTGCTAATTACGAGACAAGTATGTCGACTTCCAAAGAACCAAGAGGAAATCTAAGTGCATCATTGCACTAAGCGTTTTGTTTGCTATGGATAATGAATATTAGCATTATGTTACCTGCTAGTTAGTAGTATTGAAACATGATAAGCACATGGGATGTATATGCATTATGGAACTGTGGTATCTACATATTGTTGGAAACGTTCACTCTGTAAAATATATTTACCTTTTTGCGAATAATTATCAGCAACATTCTGTTAATCTGATATTATCTATGTTAATTCATGTGAATAAAGGGAAGAATGTGTGTACGTTCTATATGATTCTGAAGTTAATCTGTTCTTTATATTTCTACGCTGAAAGGCTGTTCTGTATATTTCTGGGCCGAATGGCTGTTCTGTATATTTCTGGGCCGAAAGGCTGTTCTGTATATTTCTGAGCCAAAAGGCTGTTCTGTATATATTTTTGGGCTGAAAGGCTGTTCCATTATTTCTGGGCCTATGGCCGTTTTGTATCTGAAGACCAATGGTTGTTCTGTACATACTAGGTTTAAAACCACTCTGTTAAGAAAACTGGATCCATGGCTGTTTTGGAATAATTACAGAATGAAATCAATCATATGCCTCTGCAGTTTTATGCTCAATCATATGCCTCTGCAGTTTTATGCTTTATTATTCAAGTTAAACCTTACATTATTTATGTACTATTATTCACAGAGTTTTACTCACTCTGCATTTTGTCTGTTTCTGTAGGTAATCGACTGAGAGGCCAGTCCTAACCCTTAAGATTCGTCTCCCTCTTGTCAACCTCGGTGTGTCCAGGCACTAACTGAAGCCTGTGCATTTTGTAAAACGTTGTTAGGTTTTGGGGGTTTATGCTTTGATTGTCTTTCGTTAATATGTTTTGTCATACGCCCAATCATGGGCTGAGTCGATGTATGTGTGTGTATGTTTCCTGCATATTATTTATTTGATATGATGTTGTGATCCTGGCATAATAGTAATAGCTCAATGGAATACAATTTTTGGTTATTAGGTGCTTCCGTTCAGGCCCCATGCGTTACGTATATTGGTTTTTGTCAATTTCTGAAGTGGTCATGTCCAAAACTTTTAGGGGCGGTTTTGGGTCGTGACAGGTGGTATCAGGGCACGAGTTGCTACCTCACACACGAATCCATTGAGCTTTAGGATGTCTAGAAAAGACTTAGGCATCATGCATGACATCCTTAGTGCATATGAAAGGAATTGGTGGCAACGTTAAATGTTCTACCTGCTAACTCTGATGACTGCAATCTATGTCTATTGTATGTCCTTTTATTGCCTCTGTTTATCTTATCTAGGCTGGTGAATAATGCAAGACATGCAAATGTGAATATTGCACTGCGAAAGTGTGGTAAGGATTTGAGCTGATCGGTAAGAATTAAATGAAATTTGTATTATCGGTTTATGGTTATCTGTGGAAATAATGATAATATGGTTGGGCTTTTAGCATTTGTGTAATTTCAAAATCAAAGGAGATGATATATGAGTTATTCTAACTTATCTAATATAGTTATGTCTTCCTTGCCATAACCATGTCTAGATCCGTGATTTTACAAAATTCATGTGTTTGATTATTTTAAGTAATAATTGGAATTGTGAGAAGAAGAAGTCATACATATAGTGACCCCCTTAAAGTTGGGGAAACGAATCAATTAACTGTGATTTTGTTTTTCCTTGTTTTGTTGTCAGGTTAGATAGATAAGTTATGCTGAGGAATTGGTTAGTGACCTTGAAACAATATGTAATTAATATGATTTCGTGAACTAAGGAAATTACCGACGCCTTCTGATAGAACAGTATTGATGGTGCCCAATGAGTATGGTTTATGCGTAATTGGGATTTGATTGTGGAAATCTGTACTCTGTACTGTATTCTATATTCTGACCTCTGTAATCTGTAATCTGAAATCTAAAATCCGTAATCTGTAATCTGTTCTGTCTATGTATAATCTGCAATCTGTAATTGGGAGTTTCTACAGGTAATAGTTGATTGACATCAAACCTTAACGATTGGTAATCTAATAAGTTACTACAAGAATGACATCTTGCCTCTGTGTATTAAGAATTTAAGATTGTCATCTCCGTGATATAATTTTGTGTGAATCTAGTAACCAATTTATTCATTTCTACTTCGTATTTAAAGGCTATAAAGTCAGCTGATTTGCGTGGCACTGTGAATTTTGACAGAAACAAATGGTTATGGGGATATCCTATATTCATGATGAGTTAACGGGTATCTACCTCCTTTTTGCATGTTTATACGAATTTGTGTAATCCGCATGATGTAAGTCCGCATTGATTTACTAGTATGTTGAACTGCTTTTATCCCGAATTCTAAGATTAAATCATTTTACTGTTATACTGTTGAACTTATAGACATTATGAATCCGATAGAATCAACGTGTGAGGAATAACTAGATACTCAGCTTATGTTACAAGGCTAAGCCACATGACTAGTTTGTGATGTTTGAGGAACGATTTATTGACCACTGTATTTCTAAATCGTGGATATGGAATAATGTAATTGATTTTATGCTCCATACAATAGAACTCTGTAGTGGTGAAAAATATATATATATATATATCTATATAATAAAGCAAGAGGCTTTTTGAAAATGTCTTAAAATGTATGTGAGATACATTTTGATCCAACGGCTGAGATGAGTTGATTTTAAGCATGAATGGCTGAGATGCGTTGTAATATTTTCAACGTCCCGCCCAAAACAATCCTGTCTCCTGCACCCTCTCTCTCTCTCTCTCTCTCTCTCTCTCTCTCTCTCTCCAACTTCTCAGGTCTCAAGAGCTCTCTCTCTCTTCCTCTCCCTCCTCTCTACTGCCGCTCTGCTTCTACCGTTGCGCCACCTCCGATCTCCACTGACAGCCACTCTTCATCTCCTCTCCCTCCCAGATCTCAGATCGTCCGCCGCTATCACCATGTCTTCCCAAAGCAAACGCAGAGAGATGGTGAAATTGATAGGGTTCTCTCTCAGATAGGGTTCTCTCTCACTCTCTCTCCTTCGCATTACAACATGCAAACATCTCTTTCTCCTTCTCTCTCACTCTCTGTGTGTATGTATTGATTTGGGGGCGAATCAGGTCTCGCCTTGCATCAACTGAATCGTTGAATTTTATTGAATTGTTGCCGCTTTGTTGATTTGTGGTTCAAGATCAACTGGATTCGTTCATTTCTAGGTTTGATTTTCATTCTTTGGCATTTAAATTCGCTTCTGTAACTAGAGATTTGAACAATTCTAATAGGCAGAGCCAGAAACAGATGAAGTCTATGCCCATATCATTTTACACCCAGAAGCAGATGTGAGCTTATTACTGTTAAATCATTTATTTTATGCCTTGCAATATTGGGAAAACTGGGTTTTTAAAGTAATTTTGTGTGTGTGTGAATGTTTTATGGTGATGATAATAGCAATCTAAACCTACAAGTCCTGATCCGAGCCCACCTGAGCAACCGAAACAGACTGCTCATTCTTTTTGTAAAATTTTAACGGCATCTGATACTAGCACCCATGGGGGGTTTTCTGTTCTTCGGAAGCATGCCAACGAATGCCTGCCACAATTGGTAATTTCTCTCATTTTCATTTCCTTCTGTTCGGTTAGTTATCTGAGGAAAAGAAAAAACAAAATTGAAATTATGTTGATGTTATAGTTTCAAGAAATTGGAAAGCAGGCCTAATATATGGGAAATTGGTTGTAATTAGTATTGTTACAGTGGGGTTTTGATTACTCACAATTGTTTGGATTAGGTGATTTGGGAGAAAAGAAAAGTTACTTTTTTATAATCTCTTGGTGATTGTTAGTTTTGTCTCTAAAATTCTCATGACAAGTGGTTTTGATTTCTCCTTAATCACGTAATAAACCTTTTTTTGTTCTCTTTTCTTTTTCTCTCTCTATTTTTCAAACGATTGGGGATGATAGCGGTCTCTTCTCTCTTCTTTACCCAGCTAAATTATTCAAACATTTGAGTTGCCTTTTCATATCCTTCAGGACATGACCCAGTCAACCCCTACCCAGGATTTGGTTGCCAAAGATCTTCATGGGCATGAGTGGCGATTTAAGCATATATTCAGAGGCAAGTCCCACCCTTCTTGCCATTTTCTTCGTGCCTTTTTTCCATGTTGTCGTTTAATTCAGGTATAGTCTATAGATAACATACTGAGAGGTGAAATCTATATTTCTTTTCCTTTGCATAAATTGATGATATCAGGTCAACCTCGAAGACATTTGCTTACGACAGGCTGGAGTACTTTTGTGACTTCCAAAAGATTAGTTGCAGGGGATGCTTTTGTTTTCCTGAGGTATTCGATAGTTGATTTTTAATTGGTTTAGTTATGTGATTGCCAAGGAACTATAAGGTATTTTTATTCTAGGATTGCCAAAAGGTTTACAAAATAATAAGTTGAAATTTGTGCTTAGCTCTGTACTTATTCTATAGTTGATCCTTTAGCTATAGGTTGACATTGTGTCATGCATTTTATATTTGTTTGAAAATTGAGTACGTTGTGATTTCTGAAATGGGTTTGATGGGTTTTGATTTCTGAAATTTGATTTCTAATTTGATTTCTATTGGGTTTGACGGGTTTAATTCGCAGAAATTCGAAGTTAAATGGATTTATAATAATTTGATTTCTAATTTCTAATAATTGTTGTAAACGTAGAGAGATGGTGAAACTGTAAGTCTCTAACTTTAATTTGGTGTAAACTATTTTAATTGTTTTGGTTGGAGTGGTTGTGATTTCTGAAATGGGTTTGATGGGTTTCGATTTCTAATAATTTGGAATGGATTTGATGGGTTTAGTTAAATCTGTATGAAACAAAAATATCAGGAGTCAATAACTCAAAACACACCCACCCAAACAATTATTATTATTATTATTATTATTATTATGAATTAATTTGATTTATGTTGATTTATTATGGAATGGCTGAATAATTATTGCAAAAAGGGAGTTTCACCATCAACTGCAAAAGTTCATTTCAGCCAAAAACTTTCAGTTTTAACAACCATTTGATAGGCTAGCTATTAAATTGTGTAATCATCAGGTTAGATGTGGAAATACTAATCATCAATGTAAAAAGTTTACATCTTGAAATAATAGTTATAAACTCTCTAGGTTAGATACATGTAAGACAGGTGTATTTTGCTGTGAAATGGTGGCAAACAAGGCTTGCGTAGGGCTCTATTTTGTTTAATTTCTGTTTGGTTGGCGAGAATTTCTGTTTAATTTCTGTTTGGTTGGCAAAGAAAGGCTTTGTATTCACACTTTTCTTAACCTAAGGATGGTTTGAATCAGTAAAAATTGTGGATCTTGAATAAAAGTTGCATTCATCTTTGTTGGAATTCGGTTTTTAAATTCTTAAAAAACTAATATGTGTTTTCAAGACACACTTTTGAGCTGTCATTTGTCATATTTAGTAGGGCATTCATGGTTCTTTATTTTTTCCATAGGAAGTTACTGTGAAATGGGAGTTTGGGTAATGTGGTAATGTAATTATGGTAATCTTGCTTGCATTTTAAGGTGTATTATTATTGGAAATGAATTCTGCATGTCATGGGGTTTGGGATGCTTATCGATGTACACATAAAGATTGTTGGAAATGGATTCTTGAATTTCTATGCTCTGAAACACTTTTATCGATGTACACATAAAGATTACCTTCCTTTTTGGGATGCTTGAAACACTTTTGATCATCACATGTATTTCTTTCCCCTGATGATTCATATTTCTCTGATAAATCAACCAATCTAGATTGTTGATAACTTGGCAGGCACAGACCTTGAAATGTCATAATGTTTCATCAAGAAACACAGCATGCTGGATGATAATATCATTTTAGGATCTAATTATGAAACACCTGAAAGGATATCTAACTAACATAATTGTTTTTTTTATAGCATTAATATCTATCTATTCTTATAAAAATGTTTTCTTTTTATTGGGACTGGATCATTGAGAACACTAAATGCAATTCTACACTCTTTTTTCATTGTCATCTTCAATGTTCTGTAAGAAGTTTATGAGTGTGATAGACTTGATTTTTTTACCATGTAGCAATGCTTGAAGTATCGAAAACCAAGGCTTTTTGTGAGTTCTTTACCTTTGTTTATCTCATTGAACTGTGCTTATAAATTGGCACATACTATGTAATTAGTTTCACCAAGAACAAGCTTTCTATTTTATGTGTAATTACTTTCACTAAGAACTGTACTATATAAATTGGCAATCAGGTTTGGTTTTTGGTTTAGTAATGAAATTTTATGCTTACATACACTACTTTCTAAATTTCTTTAGTTTATATCAAGTAAAGCTTTTGGTGAAACATCATGAATAAGTATTTCCACGTCTCACCTAGAAAGTTTATAACTATTATTTCAAGATGTATTCCTTTTACATTTATGATTAGTATTTCCACATCTAACCTGATGATTACACAATTTAATAGCTAGCCTATCAAATGGTTATTAAAACTGAAAGTTTTTGGTTGAAATGAACTTTTGCAGTTGACGGTGAAACTCCATTTCATCAAATCTAAATCAAATCAAGGGATTTGTAAAAAAATTTCACCAAATATTCAACAGTCATAGGTTTAATGAAATTTCAAAAAGAGTAATTATTGGATATGCGTTTCTTTCATTAAAAATGGTTAAAACAGATCTTTAGGATAGGTTTGGATTTTTTTAGAAAGATTTGATGAAATAAAAGAGAGTAAGGTTTGAGTGTTCCATATTAGATCAAGCTTTTAACCAAAATTTCTCTAAAATTTGATGAAAAAAAGAGACTAGGGTTGGAGATGTTCTTAGTATAGTGATCCTGCTCTTATTTGTATCTCAGTTAACCAAAATTTCTCTAAAATTTGATGAAAAAAAGAGACTAGGGTTGGAGATGCTCTTAGTATAGTGATCATGCTCTTATTTGTATCTCAATTAACCAAAATTTCTCTAAAATTTGATGAAAAAAAGAGACTAGGGTTGGAGATGTTCTTAGTATAGTGATCCTGCTCTTATTTGTATCTCAGTTAACCAAAATTTCTCTAAAATTTGATGAAAAAAAGAGACTAGGGTTGGAGATGCTCTTAGTATAGAGATTAGTATTTTCACATCTAACCTGATGATTACACAATTTATTTTTCTTTCTACAATCTTTGTTGGAGCTGAGTACGAGAAGATTTGGCAATATCAGGTATTTATCAGGTTACGGCTTCATGAGTTTTGCCTATTATCATTAATTGTTTTGTTTTTGGTTCTTTTGTTGATGAATTTTCAGTGTGTTGAAATTTTAGAATTGTAATGGATGATTTTCAAGAGTATTAGGTGTTCATTACAATTTTTACTTAATCTATTCAGCTACTCTTGGGATACTCTTGGGATATGATTAGGTGTTCATGATACTTAATAGAATTGTAATACTCTTGGGATTTCAAGAGTATTAGGTGTTCATGATTTTCAATATTATTTTCAACATTACAATTTTGAAAATACTATTGGGATTAGGTATTCATCAATCATCCATTACAATTTTTTTTTCAACATTCTTTCATCTGTTCATCTGTTTTTTTGGGGTTCTAATTTTTAAGTTGTTGCTTACAACTTTGCCTTTTTGTTATTATTTTATTGGTTGTTTTTAGATTTTACATTGTATTCTCTCCTTGCAATATCTATTCCATAAATGAAAAATTTGTGTTTGGTAATAGTACTTTTATTTTTTGAAAGAGTTAATTACTCAAACCGAATATGTGTTTCGAATGTGACAGTAATTCAGGTAGTTTGTAGTTTATTTAGAATTATTGGGGTTTGTTTAGAATTTCATGGGGCATTCTTCAAATTTTTTTTTGAAAAGTTGTATTTGTTGAATCGAATTGAAGCAGGATTGTATAATTTTCAGGTTTGTATTTGTGAATGTGCGATTTCTAGGTTTTTGACTGTTTATTCAATGTTTTGAGACATGTGAGGTTTGTGAGATTTTGTTGGTTTATTATTGAGTCTTTGTTTTTTGGGTTTGAAACTAATCATTGTGAATCTGTGATGTGTTGTGAAGACATATATGTTCAAGTACGACAGTGTTCATGGACAATGGAAGCATCATGATGTCAAGGTCAAGGACTCAAAAACACCTTCTTTTTGGCGAGAAACATGTCGTTGTTTTTGGAGTCAGGTAATTATGCCCTTTATTCTCTAAATTTCGTTGCAGTTTTTTTGAATCAGAGTATATTTAAATGAAAAGTTTTAATTTTTTTTTTTTTTTTATTTTTAGGAACCCTGATGAAATCCCATGGGGCGAAACCGCAGCCAATTTCGTTGTGGAGTCTACTGAAGTTTTCACTGATAAGGAAAAGGCTGCTACCCACTTGAAGGTTTGATTTAATTTCCTATTTGTTTTTTTGTTTTTTTAAATATTTTTTTGTTCTGATGAAATGTTTTTTGTTATGTATAATTGGGTTGATTTAGTTGTTTGCATCATTGATTTGTGATCAAAGTTTGAATCGAATATAACACTATTGTCTATGTCATTGTTGTTGATTTTTATGCATCGGTTAGATTTTATAAATGTGTTGATTTGGTTGTCTGCATTCAAAGATCAGTGATCAAAGTTTGAATTGAATATAACACTATTCTCTATCATTGTTATCGGGTTGATTTAGTTGTCTGCGTACAATGATCATTGAAGTTTGAGTTGAATGTAACACTATCTCTATCATCGTTGTTGATTTTTGTACATCTTGCTTAGTCAGGTTGAAGTTTGAGTTTGCTTTGAAATCCTTGACTTGGGTTCATTTCTGTTTATCCTCATTTCTGGTTTCATCTTTGGGATTCTTTATAAATCTGCTGATCAACATTTGAGTCTTAGATCACAGTTTTTGAGTCTTTCTCATTACTCAAATTTTAAAATCACTAAATGATTCGCCTAATGATCATTGTTCGAGTTATTTTTGAAAACAGGTTCAAGAACCAAACATGTTGTCAAGAACCAAACAGTTATTTTTAAAATCACTAAATGATTCCCAGATGATCCTCTTCACAGGTTCAAGAACCAAACATGTTGTAAAAAATTGCTTCAGTTGACCGGAATGACCTTCCGAGATCCAACTGTGGATGTTTCAGTTGTGGACCTCACTGTGAGGCTTGAGAAGACAGCTACATACCAGCAAATCAAAGATGTTGTTAAGTGAGTATTCAGATTTCCTTCATTCCTTCAAATTCACCTCATTATGCAGTATATTAGATTGGCAAATTGAGATTTGCATAATTGTATCAAATTTCTTTGGCTGCCAACTCTTGATTAGCATGTGACGAGGTCTTTTATTCTTTCTTGGTTAATTTCAGGGAGAAATCTGAGGGAAAACTCAAGGGTATTTTGGGGTTCACCGAAGACGATGTGGTCTCCACTGACTTCATAGGGGACAGCAGTTAGATTGTTATACTATTTACCATCTTAATACTCTAGCTGATTGTGTTACTTAACAGTTAAATGCAGTGAATTTGAAACATAAAACAAAAAACAGAAAATATGTAGGTCAACTGGTCTTCTGTTTTCATTGGAAGAAGATGACAAATGGGCTTATGTTCCTTTCTTAGGTGGAATCTTACTTAAACCTTTATTAGTCAACTGCAAGTGCCATTTCACACCCACTTTTCTTTCTTTATTGCATTTTCTTTTTGTTAATAGTAAAACCAATACAGACCAGTGCAATGTAGGAATGGCAAAAAAATATGTAGGTCCTCTACTTTTAATTTTACTAAAGTATTTGCACTTGGGTCTTTTTATAATCCACAATAGGCTAGTGTATTGAGTTTTCTATTTGTACTTGAGTACCAACATTATGTTTTGTTCCTTTCTTGACTTGGGTTCATTTCTTCCAATTATGAAAACTTTAGTTAGGCCTGTTTCTATTTTCATTTATGTCACATTAATTTAAACTTTAGTTAGGAAAATTATCCAGTGTCATGTCACATTTCTGGGTATTTTTCCAAAAATGAAAAACAGATGACAGAAAATGAAAACATTCGAGTATTCATATGTATATATAATCATAAATATTAAAATTATGGCCATTTTTAGAATTTTTCATTGTCTTCGCTTTTCAAAAAAACTAAAAACAGAAACACAACTAAACGGCTAGGAAAATTATTTGTTCTATGTCGCATATCGGGGTCATATACTATCCCAAAAAAATATATAGCAAATAAGAAAATATATACCTTTTCCCCAGATCTCATATCGATTTTATCTTTAAATAGTGTTGGGATTAAATTTAAACAGTGTTGGGATTAAATTTAAATTTAAATAGTGTTGGGATTAAATCTAAATGTAAATAGTGTTGGGATTAAATTTAAATTTAAATAGTGTTGGGATTAAATTTAAATTTAAATTTAAATAGTGTTGGGATTAAATTTAATAGTGTTGGGATTAAAAAATAAATTTAAATTTAAATAGTGTTGGGGTTAAATTTAAATTTAAATAGTGTTGGGATTAAATTTAAATTTAAATAGTGTTGGGGTTAAATTTAAATAGTGTTGGGATTAAATTTAAATTTAATCCGTGTTGGGATTAAATTTATAATAAATTTAAGTAGTATTGGGATTAAAAAATAAATTTAAATAGTGTTGGGATTAAATTTTAAATTAAATTTGTAATTTTATCAAATTAAAAAATAAATTAAATAGTGTTGGGATTACTTGAAGAACCGACCTGATCAGCAGAATACAATGGAGGTGGTTTCAACCACTCGACTGTGTTTGAGATTGATGAAATTAATTCTTATCTCGGATAGATATTGAATTTAATATATAAAAAAAACATATAATCGACTCAATCAACTTATTCATATGCGTACAACTTGAAACATGTGTGTTTATTTTCTAAATTAATAACTTGAATTCAGCTTTAAACAATTGTTGCTAAAGGGCTTTAAACAATTGTCGTAGAGTATAGATTTAATGACCACTGTATTTCTAAATCATGGATATGGAACAATGTAATTGATTTTATGCTCCATACAATAGAACTCTGTAGTGGAAAAAAAAATCGAAGTATTTTTTTATAGCAACCAGAAAGAATGCTTAACAAGAGTGGATGTGGTGCTTCACCGCTATGCTTGACTACTGGAATACGGTTCTAAACTTGATTTATAACTCTATCTTTGAATAGTTCTCTTTGCTTGAAATGACGGTTGTCATATTTGTATCTATTGCTCATATTTGAATTTATGACAGTATGAATAAGTGTTCATGGTGCTATGTCCGTATGAGGTTGTAAAACTGTATAATGTTTGTTGTAATATTATTGTAATTAGTGATTCGGAGTATGGTCCGCTATGTGTTATTGTACTTAAAAGTAATGTTACTGGAATTCGTCTCCCTATTATTCTGGTCTTGTCAATAATTAGTATATATGATTTTGAACTAATAGAATGGTGTGATTTTGATATGCTTTCGGAAATACAGGAACACTAAGACTAAATTGTGAAGCTAGTGACTACATGCTTACGTGACTTATTTAAGCCTGTTGAATGATGTGCACTTTATTAAATATATTTTTATAACTGCATTTTAATCTTAATATTATTTACACCGTGCCTTTAGGCACGGGCATACGCTAGTATATATATAAGGAAAAAAAAATGAGAATCGAAGTATTTTTATAGTAACCAGAAAGAACGCTTAACAAGAGTGGATGGGGTGCTTCACCGCTATGCTTGACTACTGGAATATGGTTCTAAACTTGATTTATAACTCTATCTTTGAATAGCTCTCTTTGCTTGAAACGACGATTGTCATATTTGTATCTATTGCTCAGATTTGAATTTATGACTGTATGAATAAGTGCTCATGGTACTATGTCCGTATGAGGTTGTAAAACTGTATAATGTCCATTATAATATTATTGTAATTAGTGATTTGGAGTATGATCCACTATGTGTTATTGTACGTAAAAGTAATGTTACTACCATTCGTCTCCCTATTATTCTGGTCTTGTCAATAATTAGTATATATGATTTTGAACTAATAGAATGGTGTGATTTTGATATACTTTCGGAAATACGAGAACACTAAGAATAAATTGTGAAGCTAGTGACTATATGCTTACGTGACTTGTTTAAGCCTGTTGAATGATGTGCACTTTATTAAATGGGAAAAACCTTGTTGGTGGGCTTTGATACCCAATCTTATTGTGCATTATACGATGTGAATTTAACTACCTACTTGACTTCTGTGACGATGAGATTTGAGATTTGCATATGAACTATAATATCGGGTCAATCTGGATATAAACATAGTAAAGAACGTATCGTGATTGAAATTAACATATGTTGTGGAATGTATGAATTCTATACCTAAAGAAACGGAATCTACTATATTTCTATGTTTAAGAATTGTATGTTCTGCGTTTGAGAGTGACATAGGGGAAATACTGTAATTATCAACCCTACCTACAAAGGATTTTCTGCCTTAAATATTTTGTAATGGACTCTTGTAATCTTATCTTACTTGGCACATGATTCTATGAAATAGATGTATGAAGTGGCTATCGTTATTTCTGTATGAACTTTGGAAAAACTGTGATAAGAATTATTCGAACCGGGAAATGTGAACATCGATAATGTGAGGCTCAGAGTTCTAATCTATTACATGGTAAAACAAGTTTGAGGGACCAAACTTATTTAAGGGGGGGAGAGTGTAATAACCCGACCCTCGTACATGTTTTCTAATAAATTTTCAGTCCCTTATTCGGCACAGTTAAATGCTTTGTGACAATCTAGAAATTTTTCTTCCATTCGAGCAGGGGATTTGACGCTCAAGCGGACTTGTGAGGCTCTCAGTATTTTTGCAGGCTGCCCGAGATTCTGAGAGTTGTAAATTTTCGCTCGAGCGTAGAAGTGGTCGCACGAGCGGACGGCTTTGTTGGTTTGGGCGCTCAAGCGGGTCGCTTGGTTGAGTTTGAATTTTTGAGGCACGTGGGTTTGTTTCTGGCATTTTATTAGTATGTTTGGAACCTCTTTATTTTCATTTTTGGGCATCGATTGAGGTGGTAACATGATGGTAAAGTAAGATTGGACCAAAAACTTTAATTCGAACACTTCGCCTACAATCAGCCGTCACTCTTTTGCCTTTTTTTTCCCCACACTTTGAATTTAAATGTGAAGCTAGAACCATTGGAAAGCTTATTTTTGGGGCTTCAATTTGGACACAAGAACAGCCTAAAACGGAGTCCGGATGAGAGAGTTATACCTGTTTGAAGTTTTGGAATCTATGCTGGGAGCAGGTACACTCGAGCGGGAATACGAACGCTCGAGCAGATTTCACGTGTACAGCAGCTTAAAAACGGGATTTTTAGATCATTTCTTACATTTTCTTTTCCCCTCTTCTTTCCTCTCCTTCTAGGGCCGAAGACCTAGCCCTAAAAACCTTGATTTCCTCCACTTTTGTCAACAATCCACCATGGTTCTTGCAGCAAGGATGGAGAACAAGAGAAGATCAACATTTTCTAGATTGGATTTTGAAATTTGGAGGAATCTCATCAAAGCTTGCTCCCTTGTTTGATTCTTGACGTAGGGGTTCTATTATTGGGTTTAGATTATGGTTTATGGATGATGGACCTAGGGTGTATAATAAATGGGAAGATTGGAACAAAAAGTAATGGGTTAAGAAATTTGGATTTTTTTTTTTCTTGAAATTTCTAGATTTTTCTTGAAACCCTAGGTTGATTCTTGATGATAATCAATGATTTAGCCCAAATTGAGAGTTAAATCATGAAATTGGTAGGTTGAATTATATATGTACAAGTTTAATTGGAATTTGGTTATGTTTGAAAATTATTTTTAAAATTTGCGAAAGAACGTTGTTATGAGCAATGTGAATCATGTTATAATGAGAAGGAAATCGGGAGAAATGATTTATTAATGATATAAATGACATAAACTCGGTTATGGAATGTTGAAATGGAATTTAAGAATTCCTCTTGAATTATGTTGAATTATACTTAATGATGTTGAGTTGAATCATGTTGTTTATGTTGAATTGTGGTGATTATGTGAGATGGTATTGACTATGTTGATTTTGATTTTTGTGACCAAAAATGTGGAGTTTTCCAAAATGGGTTTAATCCCAAGTTATTTTGCTAAATACTTGTGGGCTTGCCTAGTTATTAAAATCAAGAGAATGATTTAACGGAGTTTCTTTATGGAGATAGGAAATGTTTGGTTTTTGGTGAAAACCCTAGACATTCAAGGATTTTTGGAAAAATGTAGAAGATGTCCATACAATTCTTTCCTATCTTGAAATCGAAGTGATTGATTATAAATTCCATACTGTGTTGCAAGAATGGTAATCTTCTATTTATATATATATATTGAGATGGAGAAAATTGTGGTGTAAATGGATGGTTAATGGTGGGCTTGTGAAGAATAATGAAGGAAAGAAAAGAAAACTAATGACTAAGTTATATATGTGTACAAGGCACACTTCAGGAAGGACAAGCACTCCATTATAGCACTGTGAGTAATAGTGCAGGAATCGCACATTTGATTACCATTAATAATTCTTTTGTTTAACGTTCTGTTCTTCACAAGTAGTTATGTTAATCGTATGTTGGGAATCAGTGGAAACAATGAAAGATTTTGGTGTGCATTGGTATGACTCTGAACCTCCTCTGTATTTTGGTTATGACTAATGGTTGTTGGTAATGTACCATCCTAAGAATTACCTATGATTCCGTATCAAAATTTCATACAAAGTATTAAAACGGTGAAGTCAGTTAATAGAAAGGAATTGAGTATCAACGACATTGTTATGTGACTCATGTTGTGATATGAATTGTTCTGACCTATTGATGTACTGGTACCTTTACCTTCAGATTATTGTTAATGTTAGGGTTCTACTAATTACGAGACAAGTATGTCGACTTCCAAAGAACCATGAGGAAATCTAAGTGCATCATTGCACTAAGCGTTTTTTTTGCTATGGATAATGAATATTAGCATTATGTTACCTGCTAGTTAGTAGAATTGAAACATGATAAGCACATGGGATGTATATGCATTATGGAACTGTGGTATCTACATATTGCTGGAAGCGTTCACTCTGTAAAACATATTTACCTTTTTGCGAATAATTATCAGCAACGTTCTGTTAAACTGATATTATCTATGTTAATTCATGTGAATAAAGGGAAGAATGTGTGTATGTTCTATATGATTCTGAAGTTAATATGTTTTGTATATTTCTGGGCCGAAAGGCTGTTCTGTATATAATTCTAGGCCGAAAGGCTGTTCTGTATATTTCTGCGCCAAAAGGTTGTTCTGTATATTTCTGGGCCGAAAGGCTGTTCTGTATATTTCTGCGCCAAAAGGTTGTTCTGTATATTTCTGGGCCGAAAGGCTGTTCTGTATATTTCTGCGCCAAAAGGTTGTTCTGTATATTTCTGGGCCGAAAGGCTGTTCTGTATATTTCTGCGCCAAAAGGTTGTTCTGTATATTTCTGGGCCGAAAGGCTGTTCTGTATATTTCTGCGCCAAAAGGTTGTTCTGTATATTTCTGGGCCGAAAGGCTGTTCTGTATATAT
>NW_021024648.1:1692428-1708335 GCF_004153795.1 Camellia sinensis
CTTGTAAATTGCTACAAATTTCAACAAGTGGTAGACTTCATAATCTTCGGTTAACTCATTTTGTAATTTGCGAGACAAGTATGTCGACTTCCAAAGAACCATGAGGAAATCTAAGTGCATCATTGCACTAAGCGTTTTTTTTGCTATGGATAATGAATATTAGCATTATGTTACCTGCTAGTTAGTAGAATTGAAACATGATAAGCACATGGGATGTATATGCATTATGGAACTGTGGTATCTACATATTGCTGGAAGCGTTCACTCTGTAAAAGATATTTACCTTTTTGCGAATAATTATCAGCAACGTTCTGTTAAACTTATATTACCGATGGTAATTCATGTGAATAATGGGAAGAATGTATGTACTTTCTATATGATTCTAAAGTTAATCTGTTCTGATGATTTCTAGTATGGAACAAAGTGTTGTACGGAACTAAGTGCTACACTTTGGTGGAAGCCTCCTCTAGAATCCGTACAGGCCACCTCTTGAGTTCATATATAGTTATTTCTGGGCCGCTAGGCCGTTCTGTTATCTCTGGGCCGCTAGGCCTTTCTGTTATTTCTGGGCCGTTCGGCCGTTCTGTTATCTCTAGGCCGCTAGTCCGTTCTGTTATTTCTGGGCCGATAGGCCGTTCTGTTATCTCTGGGCCGCTAGGCCGTTCTGTTATTTCTGGGCTGATAGGCCGTTCTGTTATTTTTGGGCCGATGGCCATTCTGTGTATTATTGGGCTTAAAGCCACTCGGTTAAGGAAATTGGGCCCATGGCCGTTTTAGAAATGACTACATAATGTAATTAACCATATTCCTTCACAGTTATATGCTTTGTTATTTAAGTTAACCATTACATTATTTATGTGCTATTATTCACTGAGTTTCACCCACTCTGTATTTTGTCTGTTTCTGTAGGTAATCAACTGAGAGGCCAGTCCTAACCCTTAAGATTCGTCTCCCTCTTCTCAACCTCGGTGTGTCCAGGCACTAACTGAAGCCCGTGCATTTTGTAAAGCGTTGTTAGGTTTTTGGGGTTTATGCTTTGATTATCTTTCGTTAATATGTTTTGTCATACGCCCAATTATGGGCTGAGTCGATGTATGTGTGTGTATGTTTCCTGTATATTATTTATTTGATATGATGTTGTGATCCTGGCATAATAGTAATAGCTCAATGGAATAGAATTTTTGGTTATCAGGTGCTTCCGTTCAAGCCCCATGCGTTACATATATTGGTTTTTGTCAATTTCTGAAGTGGTCATGTCCAAAACTTTTAGGGGCGGTTTTGGGTCGTGACAGCACCAGTCGCCTCAAGTGCGGGAATCCCTCCTCGTCCTCTTCCTAGACGATGGTCCAGGATCATCACCGTCAGCTCCGCTACCAGAGTCTGAACCCGAGCCGTCTCCAGCCTCATTTCCATCCTGAGACGACTCTGACTGTGGGCTCAATGCGTCCCCCTCGGACTCATCGTCATCTGGGGCAGGCGCTCGTGAACTGCTCTCAGTACGAGTACGCCTATGTTTGCCTCGGCTGTGTATCGACATCCCTCGTCCAGGTCCCCCTGCTACTCTGGGAGGCACTGAAGGTCCTACTGAGGCACCCGCCATGGCTGGTGTCTGGAATGGGGCCTGAAAAGAATAATTGGGCAAATGCATTAGTTATGTTATGCGAAGTTGAGTATGATATCAAATGCAGTGTATGAATGCCGTGACCGGTGAATGATTGCAGTGTATGAATGCTGTGAGCAGTATATGAGATGCAGTGTGTCAGTGCCGTGAGTGGTATGTGAGTGCAGTGTATCAAATGCCGTGTTGATAATGTAATGCATTAGATCAGTATGGAACAGATTATTCAAGGTTTTGGGACTGAGGTTAAAAGAACTTACTGTGATACTGTAAATACTCAACAGGTCCATGCTCCTCTACAGCATCCCTATCACTGAAGCCGACAACTCCAGGGCCTGCCCAGTGTACTCTACCGAAGCTTGCAAAAGTGTTGAGGCAATTAGTAATCTGTGGGATATCAATTGAAATGAAATGGATGTACAGAATGAAAAGCATTGCACGTACTAGGGTCAAGCCTCGAACTTCGACGAGCTCATGATCAGCCGGAGAAGGAGTGATGGGTATCAGATAAGTCTCTCCAGCCTGCGCACGGCATGTCATGGTGGTGGGCAAGCCTGGCCACTCCGCCCTCTGTCTTTTCCGGGAACCCCACCTGTCATGGGCCGGAGTCGCCCTCGATGCTCTCCCTCCTCTTGCTAGGACTTCGGGTCTCTCTCTCTCACCTCGGCGAGCACTGGCTAGAGGTCACATGAAATAAGTCTGGATGAAGTCGGTGTAGTCGCCATCATCTCTGAAAAAGTCGACATCCCAACCTATCGTGAAATCGATCATCTCTTGTGGGGTGTAGCTCTCTATATGCCTCATATGGGTGGGAGGTGGCCTCGGGACTATCTGCTCAGGCAAACCAAGGCTCTGTCGCAGGAAGCGCTCACCCAAGTACCATGCTCGGCAGACCGAACCCTCAAGCAAAACCCATAATCGGGCAGTCTCTCGAGCGTCCATGTACTGGTCTCTCACTACGTCAGGTAGCACTGCCTAGGGATGCCAGGTGATCTGCAAATAACAGGATATACAGGTTATTATCTGTTCTTAATAGTGCAATATAAAACAAAGCTCAAATGAACTATATGGTTTGAAGTACCTCTGCTGCGGCTACAGTGTTAAAATATCTACGGAAGAACAAGAAAGACTCTCGCGGCCTCCGCTCCCATGTCCCATCATACCTATGAGAATGTGGAACGACGGGGGGCATCTTTACCTCTGGCTCTGGAGCAAGCCTCGGGAAGTAGGCATACACCCACAACTACAGAATGTAAAAGGGCAACAATGAGTATGTTTATCAGTAAAGCAGAATATAGATAAAGCAAAAATCAAAGAATGATGTGCAGTGTATTGTGCAATGTGTGAAGTGTCATGTGCAGTTTGTGCAGTGTACAGTCAGTGTAAAGCAGATTGTATGTGTGAAGTGTCATGTGCAGTTTGTGCAGTGTACAGTCAGTGTAAAGCAGATTGTATGTGTGCAGTGTACAATTAGTGTAAAGCAGATTGCGAGTGTGCAGTGTGTGCGGTGTACAAATAATGTAAAGCGGAACTGTAAAAATAGAAAGGAAAAATGTACCTCTTAGGCTCGCCAGTAACCTGCTAGCAGATGCCCACTCCGGAGAGATGAGGAGCTCATATATCCGTACAATGTGGCCAATCCTGCGCCACCCCAGTCATAGCGCCGGATCCGGGTCACGTCCACCCGTGCACTCAACAGATAGAGGCCAACGGTGTTCGCCCGGTCGACGAAGAGAGTCTTGCCCAACAAGAACATGAGGAACCCCCGGGCGTAGCGCTCGACCTCCTCTTGAGTCGTCGGCGTCTGTATCCTGAACTAGTCCTCGAACCATGAATATCTCATGAACCCTGGTCGGGAGAGAGGTCGGCGAATCCCTAGCAGAAAGATTTGGGCAGCATCCCACTCGCCCATGTCAGTGTCGAAGGGGATTGGATCCCCCCTACTCCGATACCGGTGAGCATGGAAAAGTCGAAGGGAGTCATCGTCATCTCCCCTACTGTCGAGATGTGGAAGGAATCGGTGGTGTCCCACCACCTCTCCACTAGCGCGCCCAGATGAGGTCGACTCGCAATGAGGAGCGAGAGTCCCATGTAGAATGTGCCAAAACCAGCCTAATCAACGATGTGGCGGACATCGTCAGGTAGCTCCATATACCAATCTCGAGCAACAGTGTTCACATAACCCCGGAAGGCATGGGAATCTCCCTGTGTTCAAAGTCAAATGGATGCGAAGCAATGTCAGAAATACAGTTTTTGAAAGTGTTCAGACTTGATAGAAATGCAGTGTGTGTGTATGTTCGAGTCAACAGAAGTATCATGTATGAATGTGCTCAAGGTGAACTAGGCATGCGGTATACAAATGTGTTTGGGTTAATCAGATAAAGTATGATATTGGCTATCCAAGATGTATGACCTACATTGCAGAAAATAATGGAGAAGAGTATACCTCAGCGCCGTAGGACAAGTGTAGCTCCGGCTCGTGTAGCAGGAGCTCCCCTAGCGCACCTCACGTGAAGCTCCTGAACTGGCGAATACTGTCGGGAGGCAACACATGTACCTCGGGCTCGTACGTCGCTGAGTCGAAAGGTCGAACATGGAGTGGCAAGAGTTCAAACTTAAGATCCATCTCTATCCCTGGAGGAGCCCCTCCCTGTGGAATATCATCCGCCATCTCGAGAAGAGTGAAAAAATGGTCGAATGTATGGAAAATGGGCAAGAAGGCCAAAAGTCAACCGAAAGTCAACCCCGAGGGGTGAAAAATGCAGGAAAATGACAAGGCTCGAAAGAGGGCATGGAAATCAAGGATAACTTGGGGGAAACAAACCCCAAGTGATGGAAATCAGGAATGCGGCACCGAAATCACTTTTCAATCGGTTCAAAGTGTGTAAAACAACGAGGGTTTCGTGAATCGAAAGTTGTGGGACGCTTGGAAAAGTGTGCAAAGCTCGGATCAAAGGGAGGAAAACAATCTAAAGAGAGAGGAGAATGGATTTCGGCGAAGAGGAAGTGAAAGAATAGGGTTTAGAACCCTATACTTAAAGACCCGAGACAAATGGACAAAACTGTCCCGAATCTGCCACTTTTGGCTGATCGGCCAAATTGTTGGCCGATTAGCTTGTTTGATGGCCAATGCATGACCGATGACTCCCCCTCGTGGCCGATGCACCTCCAATGACCTTGTTTGGCGTAGTTCTGTTGGTTTGTACCCTCATCTTTCAAGAAAGTGCAAGAAAATGCACTTTTGAAGCTTAAGCGGCCTCCGTGGTGACCCCGAACCGCTTCTTCCGTGCGCAGCGCTCGATACGCACAAGGCGTATCCTTTTTTTTTCATATCCTTTTGAATATTGCAAGATTCGATAATTGCTTTTGAAAATGTTGCATTACAGTGTTGTTGTCATGTTTGTAAAGTGCGCATTCGTTATACGCCTTTTCACTCTTACACTGAGCATGCCTCATCTTGTTTTACGATTGTAGCTCAGCATTGTGAAGAATATGCCTTTACCATGCTTACGTTGAATATGCGCATCTCTATGTCGTTGTATGGCACATACGTCTTGCGTCGTTACGCACACCTGTTGCATTGTCATGCACATCTTACTTGCGTTGTCACGCACGTTACTTGCATTGTTATACACCTATTCACCTGCATTGTTATGCATGTTTCACTTGCATTGTTATGCACCTTTCCATCGGCATCATATGTGTACGCGTTCATCTTCTATTGAAATTGCATCTTGATATAGCGTTGATCATGTTTTCCTATCATACTGTACTTGTCAAAATCTCTCTTTTGTGCAGGCACGATATTGTATGTACGGTTCATTCAAGAGAAGTTTCAGTTCAGTTTGACGGCTATCTATCACGCATGTTCACATTTGACACGTGTTCTGCTCCCTTTCTCCACTCGCATGCTGCGTTTGGACGTACTCGCACTATCATGTGCATCGCGCTTTCTTGCGTAAGCTTTCTCCACTCGCATGCCGCGTTTGAACGTACTCGCACTATATGTGCATTGCGCTTTCTCGCGCAACCTTTCTCCACTCGCGTGTCGCGTTTGGACGTATCCACATTGTCATGCGCATCACGCTTTCTTGCGCAACCTTTCTCCACTCGCGTGCCGCGTTTGGACATACCCGCACTGTCATGTGCATCGCGCTTTCTTGCGCAAACTTTCTCCACTCGCGTGTCGCGTTTGGACGTACCCTCACTGTTATGTGCATCACACTTTCTTGCGCAACCCTTCTCCATTCGCGCTTGACATGCGTTTGGACGTACCCTTCTCCTCTCACGTCTGACACGCGTTCGGATGCCTTTCTCCTTTTGCGTTTGATACACTAGGAAGTGTTGTGTTTGGGGCTTCGGGTATTCTCGGTAGTAGCTTTTAGCCTTCTCTGCGTGAGACGCAGTGAGAATTGCATAATTTTCTTACATTCTTTCTGTTGGAATGTGTGAGACTGTTGTTTCTTATTCGCTTGCTTAAAATGTTGTATTTATTTTGCTTGAATGCTTCATCACAGCTCTCTTTGCATGATCATAAGTTATATTCCGTATCGTGCAAGTCATTTGCATTTTGCCCCTTGCCTGCGGGCACATCTTATTGTTATCTTGTATGTTTGCCAAAGTCTTCGGCCTTGTCAAAAATGGGTCGTCTCTAGGCTTTGACATTCACTCCCGTCATCTTATGACTTTCAAGTTCTGTCAAAGAGGGGCAACTGTAGACACCTCATTTTTGACCGTCATCATTTGAACACTCGATGATCATCCATGCTCGTGTTCGTTTTAAGTTCCTAAAGGTCCATGCTCGTGTTCGTTTTGAGTTCCTGAGCTATTGCATTGCATATTGCATCATATCTGTTTTATCACCTGCATCCTTCCTATGTTAAGCTTAGTTTAGCATGTGCTCATACTTTTCCTTCGTTGAAGCATAGCTCTGCTTGTGTACGGCCTATTCCACTAAGGCAATTGTGATCTAAGGGTTTCGGCACCTTTTCTGTGTTAAACGTGGTCTACTTTGTGTCCATGCCTTTTATAGGCAAAATGTGGTTTGGTCGCATGCCTTATTCACTGCATCCATTGCATTGTACTTTGTTTTGTTTCATTCAGCATGTAGGATCATGATCTTTCCTCAGCAGATCATTCCTCACTTATATCATGCAACCTAATTACTTGTATTTTGTGGTCTCTCTGCGAAACACATAGTTTTGCATGTGCTCGCACCCCTTTCACGTTGAAACACGGTTCTGTTATGTATAAGCATCCATGCTGGACTGAGGCCAGTACTAAGGATGTAGGCACTTAGCCTATGTTAGGCATCATTCGGCTCATGCCCACTGTGTAGACACCTCATTTTTGACCGTCCTCAAGACTTGGACGTCATCGTTTGAACACTCGATGATCATTCATGCTCGTGTTCGTTTTGAGTTCCTAAAGGTCTCGGCTGCGCGCCTTGCCTTAGAACCTTTCAACTTGTCTGTTTTGTGCTTGGTTGTGGACCAAGGACTTGTGGTTTTGTTTCTGAGGGAAGGGGATGGCTTGTTGGCCAACCTTACAACCCATCGGCCAGGCCTCATGCCTATCAACATTTCTTTCTTTCCATCGGCCATAAGTGGTGGCCGGTCGGCACCATTTTTGGCCGGTCCGCACTCTTTTTGGTCGATCGGGCATTTTTTTGGCCGAGACCCCTTTTTCTGCTTTTGCAGATATTTTCCTTCCAGCTGGTGCTAGCTGTTGGTCACTTGGTGTATCCTCCACACACGTGTATGGATGGATTCAACCGAGTCCTAGCTTGTTCAAGAAGCTTGGGACTTGGTTTTCTATAAGAAATGAGGCCCCTCTCCCTTTCCAGAGGTTCTGAAATTTGGCATTACAAAACATATATATCTCTCTCTATATATATTTCTCCCTCTCTCTTTATATTTGCACTTGTTTGTGTTCAAAAGTGTGTTTTCTTCACACATTTGTACTAAAGGACCTAGTAAAACACCTTCACTATTGAGCTGAGGTTCTTGGAGGATACATTTGGGTGGTTTAAGCTTAGTTTTTTCCTTTGAAGTTGCTATTCTAAAAAGGTTCTTCAAGGGTGAGTCTTTTACCTCTTTCAAGCTTTGTTTTCATAGCTTATTTAGCCAACTTTGCATACTTCTTTTGGCTTAGATTTCAACTGAAAAAAGTCTTTTTTTGAAGTACTTAGCATGTTTGTTTAAGGCCTCTTTGGTGTTGGGGGTGGTCTACCCCCTTTAAAGCCTTGTTTGGCCTTGTTTTGAACCATCTCTTTAGGCCTTCAAGATCACCTTTATTTGGCCTCTTCACCACTGAATTCCAGAGGAATTTCAGTGGTGGAAAGTGTGTTTTGAGGCCTTAAATAGGAGGGGGTTGTCCCCCCTCCTCTTCTCTTGTATGCTTGTGTTGTTGGCTCACCAAGTTGGCATGTTTTTATACCTCTTTGTGGCTCCATTTCAGCATGTCTTAGGCCTTGATTTGCCATGATATAACACTATTTTGGCTTGCTTTGATCACATCAAGCATGCTCCTTGCACTTGTAGTGCAAATCCTCTCATTAGCCTAATATGCATCTTGCTTTTGATCATCATTCTAGCATGATTTTGGCTTAACTCCAGCAAGCTTTGGCCATGTTTTAGCATGCTCAAGCTCTGATTTATGTTGTTTTAGTCATGCACGCCTTGCTTTGTATAGCCATAGTTCATTCTAGCTCACTAGCTTTGAGTTGCCAAGTCACTAGCATGCATTACTTGGGCTATTTGCATGATTTGACATCATTTGATATGTGATTTCAGTTCATGTAGTATGGCCATATATTCACATGTGTCACTCTTTCAATGCTTTAGAGGGGTTATGCTTTATGCCTTAAATATGAGCCTATATGCATGCCTTTTTGCCTAAGCTTGTGGGCTGCCATATCAGCGCATTTTTTGTGTTATTTTGACATGCCATAACTCTGATTTTAGTTGGTGAAGTCATCCCATGCTTGGTTTTGGTAGGTGTAATGCAATCATCCTTATTGGCCTTATATGCATCATGTTTTGTGCCTTTCATTCTAGCATGAGTTAGCCCTGTTCAAGCATGTTTCTAGCCTTGTTTTGACCTGCCTTGGGACTGTTTTGAGTCACCTTGGCCCTTTGGAGCTTGCTTGTTATGGCCATGGTGTGAGTCCCTTAGCTAACTTTAGGCTTTGAGCCTACTAGCATGCTTTATTTGTCATATGTGCATGATTTAGCCTCATTTGGAATGTAATTTCAGAGTTCACTTCATTGCTACACTCTCACATTTGTCACTTCTTCATCATGTTTGAGAGTTGTGCTATTATGCTTAAGTCATGGGCCAATGCATGAGCATGCGTTCTCTTGATTTTCATGCCATCATTTCAGCATTTTGGCCACTGTTTTGGACCCTCTTAGGTCTGTCCATATATGGTTTAAGTTCATTAAGTGTTGCATTACATAGCCTTTGCCATTGCATTGGTGTTCACATGTTGTTGCATGACATTGTTGTTTTCATGGTGTCGCATACTCATGTTGCTTGCATATTGTTGTTGCATATTCATGTTGTTTGCATGTTGCATGTTGCATTATCTTTGCATGTTTGTTGCATTGCATTGCGTTTGGATCAGATGTTTATCGAAACACGGGGAACGAGGGGCATTTCATACTTGAAGTGATGAAAGGCACCTCATTCCTTATGTCACTGACACCTTTGATCATGCATGATAAGGTGGAGGTTCATGGAGTCTTATGTGTTATTTGTGTGCATTCATTAACATTGATTTGTGGGACTCGGCCTCTTTGGCCATCATGCATTAAGATGCTTGATTGATGGCTCGACAGCCGAGCACTACACTCCTTTGAGCATGTGACATGATAAGGAGTGTGGTTGGACACACATTTTCTTGTAAATACACTGCCTTGCCTCTGTTAGTGCTCTGTTGCAACAAAAAGAGAATCTGCAGGAAGCAATGGCCGACCGCCCATCAGAGCTACCGATCAACCACGAAGTTTGTCGATCGGCCATCAAAATTGGTCGATGGCCATTATCTTTGGCCGATGGCCACTTCTCTTGGCCGACCACTTCTCAACATGTTCATAAGTGTAGACACCCCATTTTTGACCGTCCTCAAGACTTGGATGTCACCGTTTCAACACTCGGTGATTATCCATGTTTGTGTTCGTTTGGAGTTCCCGGAGGTCTCGGCTCACGCGCCTTGCCTCAGGATCTCTGAACTCAACCGTTTAGTGTCTGGTTTCACACCAAACACTTGTGTTTTGCCTTGGAGGGGCAGGGAATGCCTTGTGAGGCATCCCCACACACCACCGGCAGTGGCTAGAGGCCACCGGCTGGTTTTTGCTGCCATCGGCACTTTTTGTTGCAGGTCGGCACTATTGATTGTCGGTCGACACTCTTTTTTTCCAAAATGACATTTTTGGCCGGCCGACTACTGTGCATCTGCTTTTGCAGATATTTTAAGACAGCTGTCTTGCTTTTGGCTCCCCTCCATACACGTGTATGGAGGGATCTCCCTCTTTAGAAGCTTGTCTTGTAAGCTTTACAAGACAAAAGCTTAGAGATAAAAACACAGAGAGAAGCTCTGGTTTTAGGGTTAGGGTTAGATACACACTCTATCTCTCTTTTACTCTCTTTGTATTCTAGGTGTTTTAGTCCATACTATTGCACACAAACACCTAGTGTTTCACCTTCCTTTGGTTACTGAGGTTCTAAGGGACTGGTTTTAGTGTTTTGGTGTTGGATTCAAGCCAAGGAAGGCCATTGGAGCATCATTGTTGAAGAGGTCTTCAAGGGTAAGAATCTTACCCCTTTTTATCCCATTTTTCCATCTTGTTTTTACCTATCTTTGAACTGTTTTTGTGCTTAGTGTATAACATAAAAAAGTTCTGTTTTTTAGCTCTCTTGATTGTTTATTAAGAGTGTTTTATGGTTTGAGGGTGTTTGACCCCTCTTAGGCCTTGAAAGGCCTCATTTTGAGCCATTTTGAGCAAGTTTCGAGACTTTGGTGTTTGGGACTCTTCACCACTGAAATCTTGAGGGATTTCAGTTGTGGTGATGGTGCCTTGAAGTCCCCAAAAGGGGAGGGCCACCCCCTCCCTTTGTTGTCCTTGAAAAGGACCATTTTTGGCCTCATGAGGGAGCACCTAGCTAAGCTTCATGTTGACCATGCCTTAGTTGTTTTTTGTGCTTAATGTGTCATATTATACCTCTGTTTTTTGTTGGTTTTGGTACACCATGCATGCTTACCATACCTACCATGTAATGCCACGTTATTGCCTCAATGTGCCTTAGGTTGTTAGCCCTTGTTGGAGCATGTTTTAGGCTTAGTCTTGTGAAGATTTTGTGCATATTTTTCCATGTTCTAGGTCTGTCCTAGGTTGTTTGAGTTGGATTTGGCATGCTTGGTATAGCCCCTTTGCGTTCCAGCTTGATGGCCTTAAGTATATGAATGTATAGCATGACATTTTTGCATTGATTTGGTGATTTGGAATCATCCACCATGTCATTTCAGTCCCATTTGCATGCCTATATGTTTACCTTGGACGCATCTTTAATGCTTTGGATGCTTGTGTAGTATGCTCCATGTTTTGGCCATTGCATATGCTTTTGATTTTGAGCCACTTAGATGCCATCTAGGGGGTCCCCTTTGCATGGTCTAGGTCTGCCTTGAACCTATTTTAAGCCCCCTTAGCCTTGTGAGGCTTGGTTGGCTTGGTCATGGTTCAAGCCCCTTTGACTTGCTTCAAGTACTTGGACCATTTGCATGCTAATGTTTAGCCTATCTTGTTGCTTGCTTTGACACCATCTTAACATGATTTTCAATGCTTACTTTGCATGCTAATTGTCCATGATATCCTTCTTTCAAATGTGTTTGAGAGTTGTCCAATTTGTACCTAAGTGTTGGCCTTTCAACATGTGCATGTGTGCATGTGTATTTGGTCCCTCATTATAGCACTTTGGCCCTTGTTTTAGTCCTAATTAGAGCTGCCTAAATCATGTTTTAGTCCATCTTTTCATCCATTTGCATTGACTCATGTTTGCTTGTATGCTTGCATAAGTGCCTTGCCATGCCATGTTGCATCCTTAGCTTGCATGCCTAGGTTGCATTGCATCTTGCATGCATGCCTTGTTCCTTAACTTGATGATAGGAATTGGGCCTTGATTTGTTTGTTTGGTTTGCATTTCATTTGACATTAAAGTTGCATACTTGATCACTTGGGCCATCATGCATGGAAATGCGTGATTGGTGGTCCGAGAATCGAGACACATGCCCCTTTGAGTTACAAACATGATAGGGAGCATGATCAGTGCATACACTGCCTGAATTGTATTGCCATGCAAGTTCTGTCCTCTGCTGCTGTGAGTTGCAGGTTCTGCAGGCATTCTTTGCCGACCGGCAGTGTACATTGCCGACCGGCAATTATTCTTCTGCCGATAGCTTCATTTTGTGCCGGTGACCACATACCACAGCCGGTGGTAATTTTATTCAGCCGGTGGTGAACCCCAGTATACAGAGAGGCATCTTAGCTTGCGTAGTTATTGTATATTTATTTTGGTCCCTCCGAGTGAGGGCAAATCTGTAATAAGTGTGGGTGAGTGGTGTGTATGTCTTCCAATCCCCACTTCTTTCTTCCCTTTTATTTACCTGCTTTGATGGTTAGTATTAGGGCACGTTTAAATTAGCATACCTTATGCAATGCATGCGTGCATTCATACATTTGCTTTGCATGCACCGGGCTCGGCGCATCATTCTAACTACATCTGTATTTCAAATTCCAAATTGAATACATGTTGGTTGTGCATTTTCACATGTCATTCATAGAATAGCCGAGCCTACTCTAGCAACATGTTGTATGCAATGCATTAGGCACTTAACATGGACTCGGATCACGCATGTTTGCTAACTAGTTTATTGTTTTGACACGGAGTACTATGTAAGTATTTATGCTTTAGCATCTCGCACGCGTGTGAATGTTGCCATGACAGTATGTTTGCCATGTGGCTAAATGCTTATGTAATATTATTGTTTGAATGCTTGTGGGTGAAGGTTGGATTGTTTGAGTTGGAAAAACTCGTTGAAATCCGTATTTTAGCCTACTTGCGAGTAGCAAATTCCAAAGCGCTTTTCAAAGCAAACGATATGCAATGTTTATTCCCAAATTAGGCAATCTAGTCTATACTTGTTTGCTTAGCGCGCATAACAATAGTAAAATTCTAGGCTAATAAATGGATAAGACACATACATTTCCAAAATTCGGATATATGTTAGTAGAGGCCGGTCTTCGGACCGGGCGAAAGGGGGTGCTCATAGTTGACCTTCTCCGATCGTACCCTAGCTCCTGAGCCGAGACAACTCCAGTGATGACGGACATGTGACCTTCGGCACCGAGTCAGGGTTTCCTAAATTCCCCCATTTAAAAATATTTAGGTGGCGACTTTGTATCTGGCAAAGCAGTCCATGTTTGGCACTTCTTTTCAAAAATCTGTTTCTCAAAACGATTTGCCGGATTTGGACTCTTTGGTTCAAGATTAAGAACCGTGACAATTTGAGAGTCCGAGCTGTAGTGACCCCACATATGAACAGAACGGGAGCTCACCCTCCCGGGGCGTTCGGGGGACATCTACACATGGAATCAGTTTAAAGAGATCTTTTATGAGAAATATTTCCCTCAGTGCTTCCGAGATAGAAAAGTGTCAGAGTTTGAACAACTTAAGCAAGGCAACATGTCTGTTGCTGAGTATGAAGCTAAGTTCACTGAATTAGCTCAATTTGTTCCTCACATGGTAGACACAGATTACAAGAAAGCCTGAAAGTTTGAAGGAGGCCTTAACCTAGATGTGTTTAATCGAGTCAACGTGTCAAAATTGCCTAAGTATGTGGATGTGCTTGACCGAGCCTTAATGACAGAAGCTAACTTAGCAGCAATGAAACAGACTAAAGCTCCAACAAATGAAAGGAGAGACAAAAGATCTGGGTTCAATTTCAAAAAGGACCGCTCATTTTCCATGAACAAAAAGCAAAATACAGGATCTGCTAGCAGTTTAAGTCAAAGTAGTGGATTTGCACCTGTTTGTTTTGAAGGTGGGAGAAGACATAAAGGTGCCTGTTACCGTGCAACTGGTTCTTGTTTTTGGTATGAAAAAATTGGCCACATGGTAAAAGACTGCCCACTCATAGCTGAAGGTGCCAACCGTCCTGCGGCAAGTTCAACTGGATTTGTTTCTGTACTACGAACAAATACAAGAACCAATATGGGAAAAAAAATATTGAGGCAAGGGAGAGTGTTTGCATTTGTGCCAGGAGATGTTCAGAACACCAAATATGTGATGTCAGGTATACTCCCCATCTGTGCCCAAAATGCATACGTGTTGATAGATTCTAAATCTACACATCTGTTTGTGTCGCATGTTTTTTCTCATAAATCTACTAGACCTCTAGAACAAATGAACTATGTGTTATCAGTATCTACACCATCTGGGGGTTCTATGATATGTGCTTATGTGTATCCTGCGTGTGACATTATGATTGGTGATAGGTTGTTATACGTCGACTTGATGCATATGGCTATTGATCATTTTGATTGTATACTGGGGATGGATTGGTTAACGAAATACTATGCCACTATTGATTGCGTTGCCAAATCTATTATATTCCGATCACCTGGTTTGCCTGAGCTTGCATTTTGTGGAAATGGTGTGGTACCGCTTTTGTATTTGATTTTTCCTATGAAAGCCATCAAATTGCTTAGAAAGGAATATAGGAGTTACCTATGTAGTGTCTTGACTGTGACTCTAGATAGTATTAATGTGGAAAATATCCCGATAGTCAATAAATTCCCTGATGTTTTTCCTAATGAATTACCTGGGGGACTTAATTGATAGAGAGATTCAATTCACTATTAAAGCAGTACCTGGAATCCAACCAATTTCTAAGACCCCATACAGAATGTCTATAACTGAATTAAAAGAACTGAAAGCCCAACTTCAAGAACTATTAGACAATAAATTTATCTAGCCGAGCACTTCACCTTGGGGTGCAGTCGGTAAATGTGAAGGTATTTTGGATATAAAACTATATATATGTATGTATGTACTGGGGCTCTCTTTAGGGACTTCATGGCTCATTTACCCCCGATTTTGAAATGTGATTTCTGATGGAAATGATAATATTTGATTTTTCATGCTTAAACATTTATCATGTGTTTAAAAAGGAAAATGTTTTGGTTGTAATAATGCCACATGGATTTTCAGATAATTAGATACTTTGTTAAAAGTATTTCTACTAGGCATCAAGCTCATTCTTATCTAACATTTCAGGAATTGTTGGTGTGATTCCGCCCAAGTGACAAGGTGGTAAAGATTTTTCAACAGAGCACATGGGCTCATTGAGTGTTAATTGTTGAAAATTTAGGGCTAATGTGTATTGGGACCATGTGTCTATTTTGTTGTACCAAAGCTATGCCTTGCTGTTTGTACGCCATTAAGGCATTATTATTTTTATTTTCTAGTTTCTTGGATTATGTAAATGTTCTTGTTGCATTTTTGTAAACATGAAATTTGTAATATTTAATTAGCTTGCGTAGTTAATTAATTTGTATTATTTATTTGGTCCCTCTGAATGAGGGCAAATTTGTAATAAGTGTGGGTGAGTGTGTGAATGAATTCCAACCCCCACTTCTTTCTTCCCTTTTATTTACCTGCTTATGATGGTAGATTAGGGCATGTTTAAATTAGCATACCTTATGCTATGCATGCATGCATACATACATTTGTCTCGCATGCACCGGGCTCGGTACATCACGCTAACTGCATCTGTATTTCAAATTCCAAACTGAATACATGTTAGTTGTGCATTTTCATATGTCATTCATAGACTAGCCGAGCCTACTCTAGTGACATTTTGTATGCGAAGCATTAGGCACTTAACATGGACTTGGATCATGCATTGATTACTAACATGTTCCTGTTTTTAGCTCGGAGTACTATGTAAGTATTTATGCTTTAGCATCTCGCATGCGTGTGAATGTTGCCATGACAATATGCATACCATGTGGCTAAGTGCTTATATGAGATAAACTGTTTGAATGCCCGTGGGTGGAGGTTGGATTGTTTGAGTTGGAAAACTCATTGAAATCCGTGTTTTAGCCTACTTGGGAGTAGCAAATTCCGAAGCGCTTTTCAAAACAAACGGATATGCAATGCTTGTTTCCAAATTAGGCAATCTAGTCTATACTTGTTTGCTGCGCGCATAACATAGTAACACTAAGCTAA
>NW_021024649.1:31951-42866 GCF_004153795.1 Camellia sinensis
CTCCAACACGACACAATGCATATAAACAATAATTATACACATCATCACACAATGCATAAATTTAATGTATTCTTTCAACCGTCAAGTTCCATGACACATTCCATTGATTAGTTTCCGTTTACCTAATCATCATGCATTGTCTACAACAATCAAGACTATCCTCCACCGATAGCCAAAGCAGTTATTTCTAAACAAATAATAAATGCCTCAACAGGTATATAATCTCAATATTTTCAAAGTGAGCGATTAATAAACCCAACTCCACCATTCTATCTCATAATGAGTCAATTTCATTATTTCCACCTCAATTTCATATTTCCATAATATTTCCAAATTAATTATATAAATTAATTCATAACAAAAATTAGGGCTTTCCTCCATTTTTCTCAACATTGACCCGAAGGCTCAAATATTAACAATAAACATCACCAATCTCATTTTAAGACCCAAGACATACATGTATGGGCTAGAATAACAAAACCTCTCTTTATAACTTTGAAACCCTAACACCCAAAGTTTCCCAAATCAACATTTAATCAAAATGACCACATGTCTATGTCAAAGACCATAAAGATGAGTAGCTATTCCTACCTCAAATTCGGAGCTCAAAGGAGAAGATGAAGAAAACTCGAAGTGCTCTAAAACAAGAAATTTTCAGATCAAAAGGTAGCTCTCACCATGCTCCACACTTTTTACAAAGGCACAAGGGTAGAAGATCACTCAAACTACATAAAACCCTAGAGAGAAGTTGAAGTTTAGAGTGAGGTGCTCTCCAATGGAGGTTTTGAAAAGTAAGAGAGAGAAAAGGAGTTGAAAAAGTGATCCAAAAGTCGGATCTCGGATTTATATAAAAGTCGCCCCGCTCGAGCGTCCAAACCCCCGCTCGAGCGTCAGTCACAGACTCCCGCTCGAGCGTCAACAATCCCGCTCGAGCGGCGGATACACACTTCCAGAACTTTTACAGAACCATACCTCCGCTTGAGCGTCAACCCTCACCGCTCGAGCGTCACACACAACATCCCGCTCGAGCGTCAAAACTCCCGCTCGAGCGCACAACACTGCAGAGGAGATACTGGAAGATGGAAAACTACGCTCGAGCGTCGAAAACCCCGCTCGAGCGGACAGACGACAACAAAGGGCCCGCTCGAGCGTCCAAATCCCCGCTCGAGCGTGAAGGCCAAAATCTGGCCAACTACTCTGGTTTCTAAGTCCAACCAACCTGTAACAAACTCTCCCAACACAACCCAAGACTCAAATGCAAGGAGTAAAGGATGTAAACAAGATATATACGACAACCAATTCCGTGGAACCTAAGTCCGGATATAATAGTTAAAGAAAAGGGGAAACCGGGATCGTTATACAGTCAAACGGGTCGGACTCCTAAACTTTGTAACGCACGTTTCACAACAACGTGTATAGAAACACTGCACCGACACTTAAGATATCTAAACGTATAACCCAAACATGTCCTACCATTTAACGCCACGTCACATAACTCATAATTCACTCCAGTAAATGACAATTTCGTCAATCAACATACTAAAGGACTGAATGGTTCACAAGAAATAATTTTGGACCATTTGAAACATTACATCACAAAACGGTATTTACCGGTCAATTTTCCATTTTATAATGAGTGATTAAAAAATATGAGAGTATGAAAATTTATAATTAGCCTCAGACATTAGGACTAACCAATATTTTTGGTTATTTAGAGGATGTAGCATTATTGATTTATTTATTTGTTAATTTTCACCCTAAGGCCATGTTTGATTTACAAAACTAATAGTGAAAGTATTAATAATCCCATCAAATTAGTGTAATATTCACTACCTAATTGGATTAGTAGAATAAATTATCCCCTTATCATTTGTTTGATTTGCATTGGATAAGAAAAATATATAAATATAGGATGACAACTATATTTATTTTCTTTTCCAATCTTACCTTCCATTAATGTTTGTTCACAATCTTTACTTTATCAAAATTTCTTCATAAACATAGTTTTGAAAAAAATTATAAATAAATAAATAAAAGTAAAATAAAAATACAAAATACAAAGGTCATGTTTAATTTGTTTTTAAATTTTTTTAATAAATATAAATTAATTTAAATATCAAAAAATATTTTTAAATTTTAAAAAATTATCTTTAGCCTTCTAAAATATAAAATTATATAAAAATAAAAAATGTTTTATTTTTTCATGAAACTAATTTTTATTTTTTATTTTTTAATTTTTTTTGAAAACCATACTAGACATGGCCGTAATTCTCACTCAACATAAAAGTCAATAATCAAAATTATTTTGGTCTTCATATTATAAAATGTCATGAAAATTCCATCAAAAAGCATCTTATATGACATTAATTGAGGGTTGCATCATGACCAACTACCATATAACAAAATGCACAAATTGTGAATAACAATGTGGGCAGTTTATAGGATTTCAAAAAAGGTCAAGAAGTGGGGGAGCTTTGTGTAATGGAGGTGAATATAGAAGAAGCTAGAGGGTTGGATGGGAGTAGTCAAAGTTGGTTTGTTGAGGTTTTTCAGGTTTGTTGGTGTGTTGCTTAAATAGGCTTCTTTGGGGAGGTGAGGTTAAAGGTATATTATAGTTTTCATAAAAACAAAGACATTTAGAGAAATATATGGTATGCTTGGTTGTGCAAGTTACTGAATTGCTTTGTATTTACTATTTGAAAGCTATTTGAAACCATTCTATTCATAGCTCATGAACACACTTAATACACTTATTGGGGAGAGAGGGAGAGAGAGAGAGAGAGAGAGAGAGATTCCTTATAACGGTCTTATATTTGTGGGAGATTTTGTTAATAAAGGGGAATTATATCACTTATATTTAGTACTACTATTATTTAACCATTAGGCAACACTTAGGGTGCCCTAAAAAATGCAGCTTCAATTCTATAAGAAGCACACTCTCACATATCTTATTATCACTTTATTTATTTATTTATATATATAATCAAATTTTGATATATCATCATTACTGTATTAGTTTAATGAATCCTATTTTTGATATAAGCAAAAGAGGAATGTAACTCATTAATCTTAAATCGATTCCATCACTAAGAACCGAAAGAACACAAATTAACTAATTAAAAACCTTACAAAGGTCAATGAATAAATAAGAAAAAAAATCATAAATAGCAAAGTTAGGAATAAAATTCAAAATAAATAAACTATTTCTAACACTAATTGTTACAAATCTCCATGTAGATGCCACAAATGCTCAACTAGGTCTGCTTGGAGTTTAGAATGAGTTTGTCTATCTCTTATGCGATGATGATTTTGAATGAAGTCATAAAGTTCGGGTGTACGCTCGTGTGACACTGCTGGAGGGAGAGTTTCATCGATTGCATCATAATTACAGTCTATATTTTGTTCATTTCGCTCATCTTCAACAATCATGTTATGCAATATTATACATGCCTTCATAATAACTTTAAGGGTCTCAACTTTCCAAAAACGTACAGGTCCTCGCACAATTGAGAAACGTGCTTGGAGCACTCCAAATGCTCGTTCGACATCCTTCCTTGCTGACTCTTGAGCCTTAGCAAAATGTATTTGCTTATTGCCTCGTGGAGATGGAATTGTTTTAACGAATGTTGACCATTGAGGATATATACCATCAGCGAGATAATATCCCATTGCATAGTCATTTCCATTGATTGAGTAATCAACTTGGGGAGCACGCCCCTCAGTAAGGAGAGAAAATACAGAAGAACGTTCTAACACATTGATGTCGTTATGAGATCCCGGTAATCCAAAAAATGCATGCCACATCCATAGATCATAGGAAGCCACCGCTTCTAAAATAATAGTTGGTTCATGGATATGACCACAATACATACCTTTCCATGCAGTAGGACAATTCTTCCACTTCCAACGCATACAATCAATGCTCCCCAACATTCCAGGAAACCCACGATTTTTTCCCACCTCTAGTAATTTAGCAATGTCATCTTTGTTTGGTGCCCTCAAGTACACATCTGAAAAAATTGCAACCACTGCCTGAACAAACCTTTGTAGACTTTCTATTGCAGTGCTTTCTCCAATCCTCACATAATCATCTACAAAATCGGCCGCTACTCCATAAGCGAGCATCCTCATAGCCGCTGTCATCTTTTGAAGGGAAAACAGACCAAGAACTCCAATAGCATCTTTCTTTTGGACAAAATAAGGATCATATGCTCCCACCATAGATAAAATACGAAGAAAGAGATATCGACTCATCCGAAACCTCCTCCTAAATAAATTGGGCGGATATATAGGCGTTTCAGAGAAGTAATCTTGATAAAGTCTCTTGTGGCCTTGAATTCGATTACGATAAATAACTGTATGACCTTGAATAGAACCACGACGTAATCCCAATTGCCTCTCATTATTTAGCCGCTCTTCTTCTAAAGCAGCTATTGCAAATATCTCCAATTCATTATCAGAATCAGAGTCATCAATAATCATCTTCATTACACTATTGCGAGCCATGGAAATTAAAAGAAGAATGAAGCTGAGTAATAAGCAACTGAAAATAAATATTAGGTTGTGTTTTGCTTCTTAAGCTTTGCAAGTTTCTGCCTAACAACTTCAATTTTCTGCAAAGTCAAATTTATAAAACATATCAAATAACTTCCAAAAGCAAAACACCAGCAACTTACATAATCTGTATTTAATTGATCAACAAATAGAAATGTCCTGTAAATAAAAATCACTCCAATCCAACATACAATAAGAATTATATTTAGCCATGGAGTACTTCAACAAGCATTCAACGAGAATTCCACTCAGTAATTAAATTACTACTACTTCAACCATTCAACAATAGGTAGTTCCAAAAAACTTTTAACATATAATAAATAATTCCAACATAAACTGCATAAAAAACATAGTTCTGCCTACAATGGAGAATCAAATCCAACAATAAATAAAGTGAAAAACATAGTTCCAACAACTAAATTTTTTTTGGGTAGTTCCAACAACTAAATCTTTTTTTGGAGAATTTCCATTTGGCGGCGATGAAGGCATTCTGCTTGCAATGAAGGCAGACCACTTGTATCTATTGACATTATTCGCTCTTCCTCCTTCAATTGTTCCATTCGTATCTTCTCTTTCTCATTATCAACCTTTTCTTGTTCCGTTTGCGTCCTCTTTTTCTCATTATCAATCTTTTCTTGCTCTTGAAGATACGACCTTTCATACATCTCTATTTTCTTGTCATTCATTTTCTTTCTATCTTCCTTTAAATCCTCTAATAATATTAAAATAGGTGACCCTCCTTCATTTCCACGGTCTTTATTCTTTCTTTTATTCAAACGTTCCTTTTCAGCTTTCCTACCCGGTGGTCTTTCCAAGTCTACATTGTCATTATGTGAAACATCATGGTCCTCTAAATTGATTGAATCCGGTGCACTAGGAGAACAAACGCCGGGAGTTGCCACTTTTTTTGGTTTTTGTTTCTTCATGCTATATTCCTCTCGCCATTTTGGTTGATCTCTTAACTCATGCCAACAATGTTCAAATGGAAATGACGATTTGTACAACTCTTTGTATAATTTCCTCGCATCAAGAATCTGAATAATAGATAAAAGAACACTAATTATCATGAGATTAGACAATTCCAATGATAATAAGTATAAAAAACTCAATGGCATTAATACCTTATCTTTGTCAGTCTTTCCACTTTGATTCAACCTTTGGATTTGGGCGAAGCACCCACTGAACTTATTCGTGGCAAGTTGAATTGCTGACCAACGGTTCATTAAAGAAGTTTGACTACAATTAGATGAAAAAGTTTTGTACTGGTGGAAATACTCCCACACTCTTAGCCAATAAGCCTTTGATTTTTGTTCATTCCCTTGCACTGGATCTAAGCTAATGTTAAGCCACGCCGATATGAGCATACTGTCTTCTTCTGTAGTGAAGTTGCCACCTCGTTGTGGTTTCTTGGTGGTTTCTATTTGAGGAGAGATTGGGGAAGACTGATCCCCTTGGTCAAGAGGTTCATCCATAAATTCATAATCAGTCCCATCATTCATCAAGTTGGTGAAATATGCATCATTTTGTTGCTGACTCATCTATACACAAGGTAAACAAAATTATGGCAACATATATTGGGTTGGAGAAATAACTAAGATTCCCAATTGGAAGCAAATTAATAAATAGAGATCATATAAGAATAATTTATTTGACTAAGAAACAATTATTTGGAATTTGATGTGTGGATATCATTTTTCATTTTTTACTAGGTACATTGAGTTGGATAAAGGATCATATTTAGCTTATGAAATGAGAATTAATGGGTAAGGAATAACAATTTTTTAAAATTAATATACACTCCATGCTTAAAAAAATAGAACATAAGTCAATATAAAATGCCAAAAATATTTAAGATGGTTATTGAACTGGTTTGAGGTTGATTTACTAAAATCTGTTTAAGTTGTCTGGTTTGAGGGTTTGACTTCGATTTTATGCTTTGTGTAATGTCTCTGGTCTATGTATAAATACTTGCAATTATTATAATGTTTTGGCAGTGGCACACTCATCAAATAGTCTACATCAGCCTAGGTGATCTTACCAATTTTCAAGGTGACCAGATGTTGTATGATGTACACCTATAAATGTATAACTATTAGACATTCCAGAATGATTGATAACATTCAAAGGAGAGTGTGTAGGTTTTTCAGAAATACACTTAGTTAACAAAATCCATTGCTGTCAACCAAGGCAGTGTTTGTTCACAGCAATTCCTGAATCTCTCAAATACAGAACAGAGTGGAAAAGACCTGTTAAAAATTATTTCATTGTAAACAAGTCATAGAGAGCTTCACAACAACCAAAAAATCCATCAAGTCAGGGATCAATGCACCCTCAGGTATTGGATCCGGGCTATAAAATTTTGACCCAAGGTCTCCATAGCCCAGCGAGACGAATAACTCACTTTCATCAGAAAATAAATAAATAAATAAATATAAATAAAAAATAAAAAAATATCTCAAAGGTTTATTGCAATCCAAAATTGGAAATGTAACATGTAACAAAATTTTTGCACTAATTTCTTATCTTACATAGGATTTGCAGTAAGCTCCAATAGACTCAAGGTCAGCAAAGGCTGGTTCTAGCATGGAGGGAGGATTCCTGATGTAGAGTGTGGAAGGGAAAAGAGGGACTAATTTAGAATTTCACATAGAGCACAATATAGTTTGACTTGTTTAGGATCAATTTGGGTCATACTTATAATTTTTGAGTTACAATGTTGTTGGACTAATTTGTTATATACATATAGGCAATTCATACAGTGAAGCCATTTATCTGTACACTGCATTTCTGTAACAAGGACCACATCCAACTATGCCTTGACTCTTCCGAGCAGTCAATTTTCTACAGAAAAAGATTTGTTTATTTCTGGTGCTTAAGTTTTTAGTTTTAAACTACTTATTGCTTCTACCATTATTTGTCACAACAAACTAAAACGACATTATCTGGTACTAAACCTGTAATTAGCTAAAATTAAAAATCCCAGGTAAGTCATGGACCACCAAGTTTCTTTGCAAGAGCAGAACCAAAATTCAAGGCATCCACAAGTTGCTAGGCAACATGCCAACACCCAAGAAATTGGATGCATCTATGGTAAATGACAACCAAATAGACTGCACAAAGCTATCTATACTCAAGCTATATGTAATTGTCAACCATTGGCTCAAAAGAATAACACCCAGGCAAGAGTTCTCGAGCAACAAACAGCAATATTACAACAATTAGTTTATTCCATCTTCCACTCAGATTAAAATCTTTTTCATATGCTCATATCAGCTGTATGTAAAAAAATATAATGTAAAACAGCTAATCATTTAAAACCAAATTCTAACTCATCTGCATACCATACTGTAATCCAGTATCTTTTTTAGCAAGTTTCGGAATTTCTTTTGGCAGGTAATACTGAACAATAAGCTGTATGAAAATGGGTCAGAAAACTGGTAGCACACAGCATACTTGAGATCAAACAACCCCCAAGAACAATAACAACGATGATGTGTTTTGCACTCTATTCAGTCTGTACTTATGACCAGTAAAAATAAGTACAGGATTCAAGCCAACAGGTGGGATTCTAAAGTGATTAACTAGAGAAATACATGTGCTCCTTGGAAATGCATTTCTAAATTGTTGGATTTATTCTATGATTTAATTTGTTTCATGAGGATAAAATTCTTAGAATATGTAGAATTAAGGTTCAACTTGCAAAATCATTCGCAACACAAAAACACAAAACACAAAAACAGAACAGTAAAGTATCAATGTATGCTTGAACTCACAGATCAGACCCTCAAGTACACATATAAATTGTTTACAGATTGTAAAACCAAGAAAATGGGAGAGACCCAGATTACAGAGGAACAAGGAAAGTTTGTGCTATACATACATATATATATATATATATATAGAGAGAGAGAGAGAGGGTATATGAGTTGCATAGAAAGGGGAAGACAGAGAGATAGAAGGATCCATACCTTGAGGAAGAGGTCGATGGAGGGAGTTGCAGACAACGTTGAAGGAGAAGATCGATTTCACTGAAAGAGCAGATCGATTTCGCGGGAGAGACGTGTTTGGAGATCGATTTCGCGCTGAAGAAGTAGATCGATTTCGCGGGAGAGACGTGAGTAGATCGATTTCACGGGAGAGACGAGTTTGGAGAGCATTCAATCACTCTTCAATTGAAGCCAGCGAAAAAGCCGCGAGGGAAAATAGGAAGCCATTTACCCAGCCTGTTGGAGTGAGAATATTAGGCTGATATGAGCTAAAATAGCTAACAGTACCAATATACCTCTTCCCTTGGAGTTGCTCTAAATAAGAGGCCTTGGTCCTCTATTTCTCTTAACTAGGGCTTAGAATGGAATTTGTGAAATTCGTAATTCGATCTAATTCAGTCTAATTTGATAAGTTTGGATTAATTTTTTGAATTTGTGGTTCAATTCTGAATTGAAGAATTAAAAATTCGTAGTCCACGAATTGGTTCCGGATTGAACCCCACGGTTCCGGATTGAAACCGATCTGGACCGTATACAAATAGTCTATATTTTTATTATACATCATCTCTCATAGTATCTTATCTTATTTTATATAAAACCTAAACTCAAACATAAATTCGTATAATATCTTCTTTTATTACTTTTGTTTATTAGTTTTTAGTTTTAATTTGTAATGGTCTAAATACTTATGGTGAAACCAGTTTTCTTAATGTTGTTTAAATTTCAAAACAGTCTGTCGTTATTATAAAAAAACATGTTGCTATTATGAAATTAATATAGCGCTATATTTATATTTTTAAGAAATTAAAGTGTTAAATATATATATTTTTTGTTATTTAATTATGTGAATCCGTAGTCTTAAACCGATTCAATCCGTGTTTAAATGGATTGGTTCGAATTGGTTCCATGATTTAAATGGATTAGATTGGTTCTAATTTTTTAAGAACCGTAGATAACGAATTGATCCTGATTTTATCTCAATCCAATCTAATCCGGACCATCCTCACCCCTACTCTTAACAAATCCAATCGATCATATTCAGATCCCCAATTTCCAATCTATTTTTCTAGTGCGAGAAAAAGAGAGAAAATGGCAGGAATCATACACAAGATAGGAGAGACCCTCCACATAGGAGGCCAAAAGGAAGGCGAGAAGCAACACAAAGAAGGTGAGCACAATGGAGAGTACCATGGCGATATGCACAAATAGGAACACTACGAAGGAGACAAGCACAAATCTGAAGCAAAGAAGCACAAATCGGAGCACCATGGAGATGAGCACAAGGAAGGAGGGTTCATGAGCAAGATCCATGGTGGTGGTGATCATCATGATCATGAGAAAGGTGAGAAAAAGAAGAAGGAGAAGAAGAAGAAGCATGAGGATGGACACAAACACCATGGTCATGACAGCAGCGACAGTGATAGCGATTAGATCGCTCGCTCGCTTTATACTTCTTCTCCTACACTACTTCGAATATAATATATATACGGGGAGAAAATATTCCGGCAAGCCCGTATTCCTTTCTTCCAAGCTCCGTTTCTGTCCGATCACCTGCGAGCACGACAGCGGTGAGCTACCCGGCGGTGTGTGGCCGGAAAAACCCTTCGACGATCAAGTTAGAACATACACAGGAGATAGATAGAGAGAAGGGAGAGTGTTTGAGTGTAAGAATTTCCTTACAAAATGTTCCTGTCTCGCGTATGGGGGGCGTAGACATGCTTATATACCCTTCTGCGCCCCAAATCCACTCCCATTGGTCTCTCGACACGTGGCTCTGTTATCCCATCTGTCAGCACAAATCTTGCTATACATCACCTAACCCAACTGCCAGCCCACTGTGCTGGGAGCACGGCAGCCGGGCAACATTATCTCGGCTATCAACGGCCATACCGAACATGCCTAAGTGCAGTTAATGTCGTAGTTTCCTACTACCGGGCTTAATTCCAGCCGTGCTCAACTATATTCGAGCTGGAGATTGGTGACGCCGGTCAGCCAAAGACCTTCTCGGCCAAGCTCCAAGCACAGGCCTTCCTACCGGGTTAAGGTGCGTGCATTACAACCTTGCAACGCGTGAGCCGGGGAGCCTCATCTAGGCTGTTCCTCCACCTGTCCGGCCTTCGCGGAACCGAGATCAGATAACTCGGTTCCACGTGGGCTTTGCCATTACCGAGCAGTATCACGGCCTGATCTTGGAGCCCAATACCTCGGCCCAAATCTGCCCGGCTAACGTCACGGCCCAATCTCAAATCATAAATCTCCCTCTCAATCTCGAAGATAACGCTAAAGCATCGAAACGTGAAGTCTGTTGCTACCGGAGTTGCCTTCACGGTAGTTGCTGACGCGTCATCCTCGACTCGGATGTGCTTATTGATGCG
>NW_021024649.1:87652-106751 GCF_004153795.1 Camellia sinensis
CCAATATACAGCAACAACCTTGTGAAGATGAAAACAAGACAGCCCGAAAGTAAGGGACTCCCTTCCTATTTACCCAGGTCATGGACTTGTCTTGGTTGCATAGGTAGGACCAAGGAAGCCCCCTTGGCTTGGTACAAGGCATGACTCTAGCTATGGCTTTCGTTGTGAAAAGTTGGAGAGTTTGCGGTTAGGTGTCTAAGAGTGGAAGAGTTGCTGAGGTAAACACGAACATGACTGATAGCATGCTATAAAGTCTTGAGAATGCATGTCTTAGCCAAACTGAACTGAGAAGGCAAGTGCATCAGTAGGTATTACTACTGCAAGTGCATTTGTTGAGGTTCAAAAAGGAAGTTGCTGACGAATGTTGTCAAATAGATAGTATAGTGCACATACTGAGGCACTTGTGCCAAATAGATAGTATATAATACATGCAAAGGGACACGTGGCAACCTCATCCTGGTAGTCTAAGACAGAATATTCCATATGATCCTTAGGGACACATGTCTTTACCTTATTTGGTCACTTTGTATCCTTTAGTACCAAGGAAAAACCTATAAATAAGACCCATTTCCTAATATCAAGAGGAGAACTTCTGAGGATTTGGGGGATATGTTTCCCATTTGTGCATTGCCATTTCCTTCTTCTTGAGCCATTTGCTCCACCCTCACCCAGCTACTCATCCTCTAACTTTCTCAAATTTGTTGACTCATTAACATAGTTTGCCCTCTCTGATTATTCTCATAATCACTATTCATTTCAAACCCCTACATCAATATACTTAACAAGTAGAAGCAATATTTTATCTCAACAAAACATAAGTCAACATCATACTAAATCCTTATATTTCATTCGTGAGTTTTGTTTAGAGATTACAAATTGAGATCACATGTGATAATATGTTCACAAGTCCTAAGACTTGAATCTATAGCATGTGATTACAATAATTAAAACTAAACAAATATAGGTTTATGTCATAAGTGATTTCACAAAAATATGTAAATTGAATACAAATTAAAATAAATTCATTAAAACTTGCGTGATTATGCAAATTTGTGTTTAACTTGCCTATTTTTGTGAGATCACTTATGTAAGTTTGTGAAAATTTACGTAATTTTGTACAAGATTGCATACAAATTTGATAAATTTTTTTGGTGAAAATGGCTTCCAAATATTTCATCAAACTTATATCAAATTTTCATCAAATCAAGACAAAACAAGTATTTGATGAAACAAACTAGTAATTTTTAAAAAATATTTGATAAAATTTAATGCTTTCAAATTTATGAAACCCGACTCATCGGGTATAACCCATTACAAAGTCCTCATTATCAATTGTAGAGGGACAAAAATTAAGACAAAAATTAAGTATGAACCTAAGTGCTAAAGTCATCTTTGTTGGGTGAACAAGAATGATTAAGGGAGCATAGGCTAAAACCCAAAGGAAGTGGGTCAACAGAAGGCCAAAATAGGTCTAACTCACCAAAAATCCGAACAAGCTCCATGAAAAAAATTGGCTAAGTCAAGTTGCAGAGGCAACATTTGGCGATAAAATTGCTAAGGCATTTTGTCTCAGCGCCGCCATTCTTAGTATTGTCGGTGCTGCCACTCCAAGTATTGTCGACGCCGCCATTTGAACTTGTTGAGAGAAAGAGAAAACCGCAACAACTAACTTGAAGAGGTAGCATTTGCAGTGGTCAAGTTACTGAGATACTTTGTTGGCACCGCCATCTCTAGTATTATCGGTACCGTCATTTGAACTCGTCGAAGAAAATAGCTGTCGCAACAATTACAATCTCCGTAACTAACTTGTAGAGGGAAGACTCCACCAGGGTGATAGCAACCTTTGAGAGAGGCTTCCCCTCTACAAATAGAGGCTAATGCTTGGCGCTGATAGCAGGCCCCAAAGCATTACCAACATAGGGCTAATAGCAGGCTTGAAAGTCATTATTAACTCGGCGTTGATAGTAGGTCCCGAAGCTTACTAGCTTGGCGGTAATAGTAGGCCCCAAAGCTTATTGGTTGGAGCAAAGAACAGGCCCAGAGATTCCAATATACAGCAACAACCTTGTGAAGATGAAAACAAGACAACCCGAAAGTAAGGGACTCCCTTCCTATATACCCAGGTCATGGACCTGTCTTGGTTGCATAGGTAGGACCAAGGAAGCCCCCTTGGCTTAGTACAAGGCACGACTCTAGCTATGGCTTTCACTGTGAGAAGTTGGAGAGTTTGTGGTTAGGTGTCTAAGAGTGGAAGAGTTGCTGAGGTAAACACGAACATGACTGATAGCATGCTATAAAGTCTTGAGAATGCATGTCTTAGCCAAACTGAACTGAGAAGGCAAATGCATCAGCAGGTATTACTACTGCAAGTGCATTTGTTGAGGTTCAAAAAGGAAGTTGCTGACGAATGTTGTCAAATAGATAGTATAGTGCACATACTGAGGCACTTGTGCCAAATAGATAGTATATAATACATGCAAAGGGACACGTGGCAACCTCATCCTGGTAGTCTAAGACAGAAAATTCCATATGATCCTTAGGGACGCATGTCTTTACCTTATTTGGCCACTTTGTATCCTTTGATACCAAGGAAAAACCTATAAATAAGACCCATTTCCTAATATCAAGAGGAGAACTTCTGAGGATTTGGGGGATACGTTGCCCATTTGTGCATTGCCATTTCCTTCTTCTTGAGCCATTTGCTCCACCCTCACCCAGCTACTCATCCTCTAACTTTCTCAAATTTGTTGACTCATTAACATAGTTTGCCCTCTCTGATTATTCTCATAATCACTATTCATTTCAAACCCCTACATCAATATACTTAACAAGTAGAAGCAATATTTTATCTCAACAAAACATAAGTCAACATCATACTAAATCCTTATATTTCATTCGTGAGTTTTGTTTAGAGATTACAAATTGAGATCACATGTGATAATACATTCACAAGTCCTAAGACTTGAATCTATAGCATGTGATTACAATAATTAAAACTAAACAAATATAGGTTTATGTCATAAGTGATTTTACAAAAATACGTAAATTGAATACAAATTAAAATAAATTCATTAAAACTTGCGTGATTATGCAAATTTGTGTTTAACTTGCCTATTTTTGTGAGATCACTTATGTAAGTTTGTGAAAATTTACGTAATTTTGTACAAGATTGCATACAAATTTGATAAATTTTTTTGGTGAAATGGCTTCCAAATATTTCATCAAACTTATATCAAATTTTCATCAAATCAAGACAAAACAAGTATTTGATGAAACAAACTAGTAATTTTTAAAAAATATTTGATAAAATTTAATGCTTTCAAATTTATGAAACCCGACTCATCGGGTATAACCCATTACAAAGTCCTCATTATCAATTGTAGAGGGACAAAAATTAAGACAAAAATTAAGTATGAACCTAAGTGCTAAAGTCATCTTTGTTGGGTGAACACATTCTAGGTACGGCCCAGAGAGAGATTTTTTGTAAAGCATTCCCTGCGGATCCAGGTAATATCGCAGGGCTTTATTTCGTAGCTTGTGGGCCTCTTTCTTATCCATTGGGAACTGTTCTAAGGAAAGAAATGCAGCGATGGGGTCTATCCAACTTAGTCCTAGCTCAATGATGTTAATCTGAACTGGTTTAGTAGTGATGCTCGGCTCTGGAATGTATCCTACTTCGATTGTTCATTTGGCTTCTGAGTTAATGGTGGAGGCTAGGAAAGCAAGGGCATCCGCCTGTGTGTTCTGATCCCGGGTTATCTGACTCAACTCATGGTGGTAGAATTTTGAGAGCAAGGAATTCTCCATTTTCATGTAGGCTTCCATGCGGTCATTTCTAGCCGCATACTCCCTTTTCAATTGGTTAATGACTAACTTCGAGTCACAGAAAACAAGTAACCGCGTGTACCAAGGTGAAGTGCGTTATGAAGGCCGATTAGCAAAGCTTCGTATTCGACTTTGTTATTTGATGCATAAAAGCCCAATTTGACTGCCTGCTCGATTATTGCCCCTTCAAGGGTCATGATTACTATATGCTTGCCCCGCTGCCACGTTGGTTGGATGATCCGTCACAGTACATTTGCCAAATGTCTCCAACATATATTCGCCAGTTAGGTTTAGGTTGCACTTGATCGGACTTTAAGTCGGCATGACATCCCGTGAATTCGGCTACAAAGTCGGCAAGCATTTTCCCCTTGATGGCAGTTATAGGCAAAAACTGGATATCATACTAGCCAAGTTCTAAAGCCCATTTCGAAACTCGCCTTAATGTTTCTGCGCTATGGAGCGCTAATCAGAGGGGATAGTCCGTTAATACCCCTATGGTGTGGGTTTGAAAATAATGCATCAATTTTCTTGCAGCCATCACGAGAGCAAGAATGAGTTTTTCTAGTGGTAGATATCGTGTTTCGGCGTCAACCATTGCCTTGCTTACATAGTAAATTGGTTGTTGCTCTCCAAGTTCTTTCCTTAATAATACAACACTGACTGCCCGGTCAGATACCACCAGATACAAAATGAAAGGATTGTCTGCCGAAGGGCTTGCCAAGAGTGGTATCAGAGATAAGTTTTTAAGTCGTCCAGCGCGGCCTGGCACTCGGGGGTCCATTCAAATGCTTTGCCCTACCGAAGAGTGTAAAAGAATTGTTGGCAGCGGTCTGAGGAACGACTGATAAATCTGTTGAGGGTGGTGGCCATTTCCATCAACTTCTGTACTTCTTTGACTGACCGAGGGGAGCTGAGTTCTAGAATTTCGGTGATCTGCCTCGGGTTGGCCTCTATTGCCCGATGGTTGACAATATAGCTGAGAAACTTACCGGATCTGATGCCAAATGCATATTTTGAGGCGTTCAATTTCATCTTGTACTTTCATAGAATGCTGAAGGTCTCTGCTAGATCGACCAGATGGGTGTGCTTTTCCATGGATTTCACCACCATGTCATCAATGTATACTTCCATGGTGCGGCTGAGCTGTTCTTTGAACATGGCGGTAACCAATCTCTGATAAGTTGCCCCCGTATTCTTTAGCTTGAAAGGCATGACCGCAGTAGGTTCCCCTTGGGGTGAGGAATGCGATCTTTTCTTGATCCTCTAGATACATGGCAATTTGGTGATAACCTCTGTAGACGTCCAAGAAGCTCATGCGTTGATGATCCTCTCGATTCTGGAAAGAGAAAAACAATCATTAGGACAGGCCTTGTTCAAATCCGTGAAATCCACACAAACGCGCCAAGATCTATTCTTCTTTTTTACGACCACGGTATTGGACAGCCATGTGAGGTAAGTTACTTCACGAATTTCCCTGGCATCAAGCAATCTGTCAACCTCTTCAACAGCAGCCGAAGTATGCTCCGCGGCTGGCTGCCGACTTTTCTGAATGATTGGTTTAAATTTTGGATCAACGTTTAAACGGTGCTAGGCCACAACTGGATCCACCCTCGGCATCTCGTATGGTGTCCATGCAAACACGTCGAGGTTGCTGAGTAAGAAGGATACCAGCTCTTGTCTATCAACTTCGCTCAATGAGGTGCCGATCATGAAGAATTTGTCAGGACTCTGATTGATTTTGATCTGATCAAGGTCTTCAGTTGCATTTTTGCTGGGGATTTTTCCAATGTCCTCCAGGCTTTCCCGATCTGGTACTTCAATTGATTTCACTTCCAATTTCTTTGGCCTCTTTGCAACAGCGATAAGATAGCATGCCTGTACGGATTTCTGAGAACCCCGAATTTGTTCGATGCCATGCTCAGTTGGAAAGTATAATAGCTAATGGTAGGTACTCGGCACAGCCTGCATAGTATGCAACTAGGTCCTTCCTATGATGAGATTGTATGGTGACGGGAGTTTGATGGCCAAAAACTTTACATCTATTGATCTGGTACCCGTCCGCATTGTTAGTGTGATCTTACGCAAGGGATACTCGGGGTTGGCGTTGAAGCCGAACAACAGGAAATCAGCTGACAACAAATCCAAATCAGTGAAGCCGAGTTTAGCAAACGTCTTGTAATACATTATTTTCGAAGTGCTTTCCTGATCGATGAGAACACGTTCAACTGTGAATTTGTTCGTCCGTAGCTCGACGACGAGGGGATCAGTGTGGGGGAGAGTTACCCCATCTAGGTCGGTGTCATCGAAGCTAATCCTCCCAGTTTCATGGGGCTGTTTGGCTTGTGTGATTGGCTTGGGCTCACTAGGTTGCAACTGAATTATATGTACCTCAGCTGACGATGGTAGGCTATATATCATGTGAATTACACCAAGTGGAGGTGAATCTGGCCATATGGCTACTGTGTTCGATAGATTGTTCTTTCAGACGTATTGCGCTAGCCGGCCGCCTTATACCAACTCCTCCAGTGGTCCTTCAGTGCGTAATAGTTGCCAGTATCGTGGCCATGGTCCTTGTGATATCCGCACTGTTAATCCCGTCTTCTTGTATCATAAGGCCCCATCATCTTGAACGGCCATTTAAAGAACGAAAGATGTTGGATTTTGGACAGGATCCTACTGATCGGCTCTGCCAGTTCCGTATATTTCTTGTCCGAACATCTTGTGCGCCTGCTATCAACTTGATATTGTTTGCTTGAACGGTGTAAACATTGATCACTCGAACGATGCAAATCACGCCTTGTATCTCGTTTAGCCCATGCCCGAGGTTCAAGGTCCTTGATAGAACAACGTTTAACGGCTGAACTATACCAGATGGAGTCGACTTAACGGCATTTTGTCCGGCCTTGATGCGCGGGGAATTGTCTTCCACCTTACAATATTCTTCAACCTTCTTCATGAGCACCCAAACTATTTTAGGAGGTCATCTGGTCAATTAACTGAGGAAAGGACTATCAGGATGCTGTAACAACCCATATTCATGTTGTAGTCATGTTCATGTTCATTTACATAACTTTGTCTTGCTAAGTTTGCATTCATGAATCTTGACTTGTTTTGCCTAAGTAAGATCCATGCCTTGTTTTGATGTCTATGTGATTTGCTTAAGTGTTGTGTACATGCTTTGTCCCTTCCTTGATGTTAAGCCTAGGTCATGCCAAGCCTAGGTTATGTTTAGCCGAGGTCATCTTCAGTCTAGAAGTATCTTGGAACCCCTTCGTTTGACCTCCACCTTTGCTTTGACATATTGGCCGAGATGTGTATCATCTAGGCCGAGATGTTACCTTTGCACCTGAGTGATCTTGTTTTGGAGTGGTATGACCTAGACCGAGGTGTGGCACATCTAGGCCAAGGTGTGGCACAGCTTAGTCAAGTGTTGTCCTTCCTAGCCGAGGTCATTGTCACCTTAGTTGCTGAAACTTTGTCCTTAGCCGATGTCATCACTTGCCGGAGTGCCATATCGAGTAGCTTGTTAGATACACTTTGTCATGGTCTTGTCTTGTCAACCTATCACCTTTTTGAGGAGAACCAACCAGCCGTCACCATGTGTCCGAGCTGAGAGTTAAGTCAGCCGATAGAGAGAGAAACTTACCATTTGTTGTATCTTTGTTTTGAAGAGGAGAGAGAAGCTCTAGAAGAGGGAGAGGAGTTCTTGAGAGGAGGTAGACTTCCAAGCTTGACCCCTATATATCGAACCGATAGATCCGTGTTCTAAGGTTAGATTCTTGATCTGCTCATGTTGTTCTTTATGTTTATGTTATTGCATTGCATGATTGAATATGATTTGTAAGCCATGCATTGCTTTGAAGTTCGGTTTTAGAAAGAGAAAACGGCATTCATGTGTTCTTCAAGAAAAGTCATGTTTTGATCCGAAGGCTCATGCCTAGATCCATGTTTTTGTGTTTGTTTTCGCATGATTTTCAAGTATGGGTACCCAGGTCCATGCTTTCGAACTCATAGCATGAAATCCCAGATTTTTGTAATAAAGAAGTTATGATTTTAGCATTCATGTTCTTCATGATCTCCATGTTCATGTTCTTCTTATTCTTCACGGGTGGAAACCCAGATCTCCAGACCTCACCTCCCGAAGTGTAGTCGCCGAGATCACTCTCACCTAGACCTTACACTTAGGCCAAGCATCGTATCTCACCTTGGCCTACCTTGCATGATCACTTACACCTTTGGTTTGTTTTGTGTACACCTCGGCATGCAGCCGCACGCCGAAGCCTAGGTAGCCACACCTCGGCCAGGAGGTGTGGGACCTCGGCAAAGACCTGGTTGGTACCCAGCATGTCTTCCTGACATGTAAAACAGTGTTTTGACTTCCAGCATGTTTTCCCGAGATCATTTGCATGCATGTTAGACTTGTTTTGAGAAATATGTTCAGTATGCTTTGCCATGTGTTGTAGGACTTGGACCTTTGCCTTGATCCCGACGTCCCAAGAACTAATATGAGTGGTATTTTTAATAAAGTTATGTTCTTAAGGTTTTGATAAATCTTTGCCTTATTTTGATAAAAGTATTTGTTAAGCATGAATGATATCCCTATTTTATGCATCAAGTATAAACTCTGTTTTGGATGGCAATGTATCAAGTAAGCTTTGTTTTGATGACAATCTTTGAAAGTCCGTATGTGCCAGGGGACTTTAAGCTTTTGTGGCACAAGCCCGTACGTGCTAGGGGACTATAAGCATTAGTAGCACACATGTGAAGTCCGTACGTGCCAGGGAACTTTAAGCTTTTGTGGCACAAGTCCGTACGTGCCAGGGGACTTTAAGCTTTTGTGGCACCTTTGTTTGTTTGGTTCGGAATGTCATCACCCCATGTTATAAGATTTGACGTATGTTAAGTAAATTTTGTAAGATCAAGTTTGATGAACAAGATTTATCTCATGTTTTGTACAAGCTATGATAAGTATGGTTTTGACAAAGATATATATTATGTATTGTTTTGAAAGACCCCGGGAATCATTCATTTAACCCCCTTTATTACTTATACCATTCACTGAGTATCCAAGCTCACCCTCCCTATGTATGTATGTAGGTAACAAGCAAGAAGTCGGCTATGCCGAGATGTGTGTTTTGTATGCATGTTATGTCGGCAGTGAGGATGTCGGCAATCTTGAAGCTTTTGTATTTGAACATGTCGGCTTGAGAAGCCCTTTTGTTAAGATGTAATATGTATTTTTGTACTTCAGTTCTATATGTATTCAAGTTGTAAAGCTATGTAAAGATGTATACCATTCCATTTGACTTATGCACTGCTCTTATGGACCACTTGTATTTTAGATTATTGCTTCCGCACTTGTGAGCCCCATATATTATACTCTGATTGTGTGTGAATTTTGAAAGTTGGCCTTTGGTAATCTCGGATTACTGGCCATCACAGCACCAAACTACTAGGGGCGGTTTGGGGTCGTGACAGTAATCTCATCTTAAAGGCAGTAATAGCCATGGAATCATTGCAGGCATCGTCCACCAGGCTGAACATTCCCAATAGCGCGCCGAATACTCACGAAAGGTCTCTTCTAGTTTAATCTGCATTGCCCAGAGAGAGTCGACTTTCTTTGGCTGAACTTCGCTAGTGATGAATCTTGCCCTAAAAGATTTTCTGGAGTTGGTGAAAGCTTCTTATTGATGCCGGCTCTAATTTATAATACCATCTAACTGCTAGTGGTCCCAGGCTACTCAGAAACATTCAATACATGAGGGCTTCATCATCAACAGGCAACGTTATCGCTTGTTTATACTGATGAATATGGTCAGTGGGATCTGATTTTTCGTTATATAGGGTGAACGTCGGTGCTTTGAACTTTTTAGGCAATGCGGCCCTTGTAACACGTCGTATGCAAGGGTCGTGCATGTCTTCTTCATCTGAATCATCATTGCCTTTTCCTCGCCTATGTCATACATATGGACTTCCTTCGAATGAACTGGATACATCGACTCGCCCTTTCTTTCTAGGTTCCTGGGATGGTGAGTCAGAGTCACTGCCATTATCATGTTTCCGAAGTCGACGTCGTCGATCATCCTTCTTTCCTAGGGATCGACCCTAGTTATGGCATGCGGCTTGTTGAGATTTGGCTAGCTCCAGGGCCAATTCCTTACGCAAGCGCTCGTTCTCAGCCATCATATCTTCCAGACGCTATTCATTTCGCTTTGCTTGATCCATGATTGTCTGCACAGTCTCTTGCACAGAAGTCGAGGGTGAGGTTTAAGTTACTAGGTCGAAGTTCAGGGCCCGCTGTGTAGTGATATTATCCGGTCCAAGCATGTTTCTTGAAGTGATGTCATCTCTTGGCGTAACATCATCAGTAACTACCGAAGGATCATTCAGTTACGCCCTCCATGGATGCACTTGAGTATTTCCACAGACGGTGCCAATTGTGGAGAAGTGGTTTAGAAATACTCTCTGATCCAGGTAAACACTCTTTGATCCTCAGAAACTTACCTGAAATGAAATGAACACTCCGGTCGGAGGTGCCGGAATTATCACTCCGACAGACAAATTAGTATTCTCTCAAGCTTACTTCTATTTCAAGTTATCTGATTTTTTCTTTACATCCCTTTCTTCTGGCTGATGTTCCTCCTTTCATAATACTATTCTGGGGCACACCTTCTAATTTGTGGAAACCTTTCCCTCACAGCTAGGCCCTCATTTACGCCATATGATCCGTAATATACTTGGCTATGAAGGTAGGCTTACTCGGCCGAGGTGGGCTACAATTAGTCGGCTGGTTGGAGCAGACTTACAGTTCGCATCAAATTATAGTTTTTTATATTCGGCCACCACAATTGGAAAAATCATGGAGGAGCTTATCCAACATGGGAAACCGAAAAGGATATGATGAAAAGATATCCTGATTTGTTCCCTTTGGATCCGATATTCTTTCAAAACGAAGGTAATTTGAGTTTGGAGGACCAAACTCTTTAAGGGGGGAAGATTGTAACAACCCCGATTTGTGATTAGCTGATGATATTTAATTAAGAAAGCCTAATAAGTAATTAAGATGAAATTCTACGTTAATTACGTGTGCTATATGTTATTTGTATTTATATCTGTCTGCTGTAGAAATATCTATTTATGTTTCTGTTCTGTTCTGCGAATTGAAGGCCTTATCGGCTTCCAATCACTAAATTGAATTGGTTTATGTATTATTTAGAATTTTAAAAAATTTATGGTAGGATTAATTGAAATTTGATTCGGAACGACTTAATTAAGATAATTAAGGTCAATTTGATTAGTTTAAGCCAAGCTTAATTAAGTCTCTTTAATTAAGCCTATATAAGGCACAAGTGAGCTCTAAGGTACACTTTACACTCATTTCTTCATCTTTGAAGCAACAAATGTGAGAGAGTGTGAGAAATTAAGAGAATTGAAATCAAGCTTGAGGTTTGGAAGGAAATTACAAGGAGACTTGGAGAATTGCTCAAGAATATCTCTAAAACCTTAAGGAATTGAGAACCTTAGGTAAGAATTCTACTCTCAAGTTTTTTAATTTTGTTGGTTAATGCATGGAATCAAGTGAGAGAGGTGAATTAACATGAGAATTGAACTAAAGAATGGAATTGAGAATCGATTCATGGATGCATGTGCATTTCATGGAGGTTTGAAGTTGTTTTCAAAGATTTCTCACATACATGTGGTAACCCTCGCATGGTTTTAAGAATTCACAACAATTTCTACCATTGGACCTCATTTGATCATGTTTTGTAAGATTTGATAGCTTTGAAGCCAAGACAATACATGCATGCTATACATACATACAATTCAAGTTTGTTTTTGAATAATTGGCATGCTTTGGGCTTTGATTTTTGCGAAATGGCTTTCAAATAATGAAGTTCTATGAGTTTCCATATGTTTCCTCAAGTTTTGGGCCAAAAAGGATGTGTTTTGTTGGTTTGAATTTGAGTTTTGAAGCTGGGAGTGTAATTTGAAAATTTCAGAATTTTGCATCTCTACTCGAGCCCCAGAAGTTACGCTCGAGCGACCACTATTTGTTTTGCCCTTCTGCTCGAGTGAAAAAGTCCAAGCTTAAGCGTAAAATTCATGCTCCTAGAAGTTTTACAAAATTTTGCAGACCGCTCGAGCGACCAAAGTTGCGCTTAAGCGAGGATCCTGTTTACTTAGTCTTACGCTCGAGCAACCGTCGAGTGGAAAAATCATGCAACCAGTACTTTTGCAGAGTTTTGCAGATCGCTCAAGTGACCAAAGTTATACTCGATCGGCCACCCTTATTTTTGAACCTTAGTTGCGCTCGAGCGAAGGAACTTGCACTGAGCGCATGCAAAGGAACTTGTGCTCGAGCGAAGACCGTGTTTTTAGAAATTTGACTAAGCGTTACAACACATATTTTGGCATCATCGTTGCATCTTAGGCATTCCTAAGCCTTAATTAAGACATAATAATCAGGATAAGGATTAGAAACACACCAAGATTAAAAAGAAACAAGTTAAGTATTTTCCGAGTGTGTGGTTCAATGTGTATCTACTATGTGTTTGTATAGGTCACGCGCCTTAGCCGTTTGGTTAGTTTGATTCGTCTGATCTGCTATTAGAGCCATCTGTGAGTAATAACTCCGTAAATTATGTTTAACTTTAATTATTTTCTGATGATATGAAATGATCAGTTTTTTGAAATGCTATGTTTTATACGAATGAATGATTGTCTAAGTTTATAAAATGTATTCGTGGCATCTTTAACATCATATGATATGCGCCCCTTTATGGGTCATTGGAAAGCCTTTATGGTCGTCCCTTTATGGGTCTTCGAAAACGTCTCTGTGCACATAAGTCATCAAAATGCCTTTATAGCCGTCCCTTTATGGGTCATTGAAATGTCTTTATGACCATCTCTTTATGGGTCATCGGATTTGTTAACGCTGATGGATGTACCACGTATGACCATCTGAAATGTATGAACTTTGAACATGAATATAAATATGTATATGTTTCTAAATATGATTCTGAAGTCTAAATCTGTTATAGACATCATTCATTAAAACCTTTACTCTATTATTATTCACTAGGCTCCAGCTCACCGTATTATTTATTTATGCAGGTGATTAGGCGCGTGACCAGGCCTAAGTTGTTGCCTAGAGGTCAGTTTTGTCCAGTCAACCACAGTGTCTTCTGTGGAAGATCCAAAACCTGCTTATTGTCAATGTTTTGTGATCCAGAATTTCGTTCAAGTCTTCTTTTGTTTTATTTATATGTTGGGCTAAGTCCCATTTTGGTTATCTGTAGGTGAAGTAACATAAGACTGTTGCATATATGACGTCACGTTTATGTATATAAAGTTTTGAATTTTCTGTCCCATGTATGTCTACATAGCTTTATAGACGTTATATGTTTGTATTTGCTTTCGCTGGCCCCTATATTTTGTTTAATTTGTTTAGAGGCCTTCAGTAATCCCAGGATTACTAGCCAGTTACGATACTAAACCTATAGGGCGGGTTTGGGTCGTGACACACACACACACACACACACACACACACACACTCTCTCTCTCTCTCTCTCTCTCTCTCTCTCGATCTAAGGTTTTTAGATCTAAATATGATGATGATGATGATGATGATGACGATAAGAAGGACGATGAAAATAGACAGTTGTTGATCTTGATTCGACCGCAGTGGCGCTTGCAGTAGGCGACAGCGATAGCAAGCTTGATGGAGGAAAGTTGAAGAAGTTGAAGTTGAAGAGAGAGAGAGAGCTCCAAAACCACTGCCTCTTCTTCTAGTGAGACGAGAGCTCTAACTGAGCCTTGTTAATGCTTGCCAGCACAATATGGGTCTTGGATCAGAGCCTAACGCTGCTGAGCCTTGTTTCACCATCTCCATAGCGTACTCCACCTACAAGAGTGACAATTGAGAGGTGACAGAGACGGCAGTGGAAACCCTAGATCTGATATGGAAACCCTAAGAGAAGAAAGCCCTAGATTAGAGATGAAAGAAGAGAGAGATAGAGGATTTGGTTTTGGGAACAACCGTGTATGAAATATACATATATATATATATATATATACATAGGCATTTTAGTCATTTTGCTTAAGCTTGCCCTTATGGACAAAGTATTTTAACACTTGGACCTTTAGCCAAACAAAATTTGAATTTGAATTTAAGGATTGAGTACCCTTATTTTAAATCTATCTCCAACCTTTATACCAATTTAAATCTAATTATAATATTCATACATATATATAGCATTATATATATATATACAAATGCAAAGTATGTATCACTAATTTATTTTAGAATCTACACCGAGAGGAAAAAAAACAAACAAACAAACAAACAAACAAAAACCTTAAATATATATATTTGTAGTGTTGAAGCTTCAATGGAGCCTAACAGAACTTCAATAGAGTCCAGGGGAAAAAAAATAGAGAAAAGCATGTTAGGATGGGGAGAGAAGGTAATGGTGATAGTGATGGCAATGACAATGGTTGGGGATGAGAGAGAAAACGATAGTAATAGTTTGGGATGGGAAATGAGGTTACGACGATGATTGGAGATAGAAAATGAGACGACAGCAACGGTCTGAGATGGGAAAGGACACAGTGGCAATGGTCGGGGATGTAAGAAGAGGCAACAGCAATAGTCGGAAATGAGAGAGGAAACGATGGCAACGATTGAGAATGAAAGAGGAGGCAACGGCGACGATCGAGAATGGAACATGAAGCAACAAAGATGGTCTGAGAGGGAAGGAAAAGGGGTGGCTGGTCAAGGTGAGGGCTAGATAAAGTGGGTTTGTAGGATTTAGTAGATAAAGTTACGATTTACTAGAAGAGGGATTGTTGGATGACAAAGATGAAGGGTAGAATGGTCTTTTTGAATTTTAATTTACATTAATTAAAAAAAATGAAGTCCACTCTCAAAAATAGCGCGTATACTACACTTTCTATTAATTTGGACAGAAATTGTAACAGTTGCAAATTTAGTCCAAAACTATAAGGAGGTTCTTTGCCTATTTTTAAATCACAAGGGGATAAACTACTCCAAAGGGGAATTCTATTTCCACACACATACATATATTAGTGCACATAATTTCTCAATGTACACACTTATGAATTTGAATAAGTATTATTTGTCTTATTTCACACACCACATATTCCAATTAAAACCCTTAATTCAAATACTATACCCACACTTTTCACACAAACACACACCCAATTCAACTTCATCCACGAATCTGTATTTTTTTAACATCCATAGCCCTAATTTTCCCTATCTTTGGAGCTTCAAGCATCGGAACCCCAAAATTTATGGCTTTTGAGATCATAAGCTAAGAGCTTTCCATTTCTTTATCATCATCATCATGATACTGGGCCAAATTAATTACAGTGATTTTGCTAGTATAAGATTGTTGATATCTATAACCTACTATTCTATGGATACCAACATGCCATAGTTTTGTATGAACAATGTTAGTGTGTTCACATTTTTTCAGCAGTAAAAGCAACCTAAAAAGTTGCAGAGAAGAGATGAAGAAAGTGAAAGGAAAATCTAAGTGAGAAAAAGTGTACAACAATGTTGACAAAACTTGTTTTCGTGTTATGAAAGGATCTCCCTTCGATTTGGATTCGTTCGGTGCACCATTCCCTGAAAAAGATGGAGATTTCTACAACATCCATAACCTACCGTTCTTTGGGGCATGCTTGAATGGTTGGTTTCGGCAAGATGAGAATGAGTTGGTTAGAGTTTTGATGTCCAATTATGGTCATTTATTTCAGGGTATTATTGTCATTAAAATGAAAATTCATTAAGTGTGTGCATTGAGATAAGTAGGTGTGTGAAAATAGAATTTTACTACTCCACTTAAACTACAAGGGGCTATAATGAATTTTTCCCTATATAATAGAAATGGACTTATCACTCTTTCATATAATAGTTTTTTTTTTTTTAAGATGTACCAAGTCTGATTATTTAGACGAGGGATCCTCTTTGGAGGATTTCTTTTGTTACCTTATCAAAATTATATCATTGTGATTGTATGTAATCAACATCATACATATCACGTAATAATTCTAAACTAAAGAATTAATTAAATGGATGAAGAGTAGAGCTTAATCTTATGTTGAGCAGAATGGATGTCTAACACTAACACTTTCTTTAGTGATGGCGACTTAGCTTATAAAACCACGAAGCAGCTCTGGTTGTGAATCTCCAGTTGATAGTCTTATAGCTTTCGTGAGAATTCGCATTAGTCTTTTGGCTTCTTAGATATTCAAAAATTGTGATAATATCTGATATGAATCAAATTTATAATAAAAAAATAAAATTAAAAAAATATTCGAAAATTGTGGGGATATCAAAATATTACAGATCTAACAAGATGTTGACTTCAAAATTTTCATTATTGGTCGTTGATTTGCCTCATTTTGATATATGGGTAAAAATATTGAGAAATCACTAGGAAGCCGTTGCACTAACCGACGCAATGAATTTTGAGATAAAGGATCATAGTTTTAGGGAAATGTTTGAGGCCTTGAATGTCTCGAATCTTGTTTTTTATTTTTTTCGCTGTGTTGGTTTGATATATATATATATATATATATTAAAGGTTTTAGAATTTAGGATTTAAGGTTTAGGGTTTTATGATTTAAGATTTAGAGTTTAGGTTTTAGGATTTAGTATTTAGTGTTTAGGGTTTAAGGTTTAGTGGTTAGGGTTTAAGATTTAGGATTTAGGATTTTAAAGTGTTGAATAGAGGAAACGATGGCAACGATTAAGAATGAAAGAGGAGGCAACGGCGACGATCGAGAATGGAACATGAAGCAACAAAGATGGTCTGAGAGGGAAGGAAAAGGGGTGGCTGGTCAAGGTGAGGGCTAGATAAAGTGGGTTTGTAGGATTTAGTAGATAAAGTTACGATTTACTAGAAGAGGGATTGTTGGATGACAAAGATGAAGGGTAGAATGGTCTTTTTGAATTTTAATTTACATTAATTAAAAAAAATGAAGTCCACTCTCAAAAATAGCGCGTATACTACACTTTCTATTAATTTGGACGGAAATTGTAATAGTTGCAATTTTGTCCAAAACTATAAGGAGGTTCTTTGCCTATTTTTAAATCACAAGGGGATAAACTACTCCAAAGGGGAATTTTATTTCCACACACATACATATATTAGTGCACATAATTTCTCAATGTACACACTTATGAATTTGAATAAGTATTATTTGTCTTATTTCACACACCACATATTCCAATTAAAACCCTTAATTCAAATACTATCCCCACACTTTTCACACAAACCCACACTTTTCACATAAACACACACCCAATTCAACTTCATCCACGAATTTGTATTTTTTTAACATCCATAGCCCTAATTTTCCCTATCTTTGGAGCTTCAAGCATCGGAACCCCAAAATTTATGGCTTTTGAGATCATAAGCTAAGAGCTTTCCATTTCTTTATCATCATCATCATGATACTGGGCCAAATTAATTACAGTGATTTTGCTAGTATAAGATTGTTGATATCTATAACCTACTATTCTATGGATACCAACATGCCATAGTTTTGTATGAACAATGTTAGTGTGTTCACATTTTTTCAGCAGTAAAAGCAACCTAAAAAGTTGCAGATAAGAGATGAAGAAAGTGAAAGGAAAATCTAAGTGAGAAAAAGTGTACAACAATGTTGACAAAACTTGTTTTCGTGTTATGAAAGGATCTCCCTTCGATTTGGATTCGTTCGGTGCACCATTCCCTGAAAAAGATGGAGATTTCTACAACATCCATAACCTACCGTTCTTTGGGGCATGCTTGAATGGTTGGTTTCGGCAAGATGAGAATGAGTTGGTTAGAGTTTTGATGTCCAATTATGGTCATTTATTTCAGGGTATTATTGTCATTAAAATGAAAATTCATTAAGTGTGTGCATTGAGATAAGTAGGTGTGTGAAAATAGAATTTTACTACTCCACGTAAACTACAAGGGGCTATAATGAATTTTTCCCTATATAATAGAAATGGACTTATCACTCTTTCATATAATAGTTTTTTTTTTTTTAAGATGTACCAAGTCTGATTATTTAGACGAGGGATCCTCTTTGGAGGATTTCTTTTGTTACCTTATCAAAATTATATCATTGTGATTGTATGTAATCAACATCATACATATCACGTAATAATTCTAAACTAAAGAATTAATTAAATGGATGAAGAGTAGAGCTTAATCTTATGTTGAGCAGAATGGATGTCTAACACTAACACTTTCTTTAGTGATGGCGACTTAGCTTATAAAACCACGAAGCAGCTCTGGTTGTGAATCTCCAGTTGATAGTCTTATAGCTTTCGTGAGAATTCGCATTAGTCTTTTGGCTTCTTAGATATTCAAAAATTGTGATAATATCTGATATGAATCAAATTTATAATAAAAAAATAAAATTAAAAAAATATTCGAAAATTGTGGGGATATCAAAATATTACAGATCTAACAAGATGTTGACTTCAAAATTTTCATTATTGGTCGTTGATTTGCCTCATTTTGATATATGGGTAAAAATATTGAGAAATCACTAGGAAGCCGTTGCACTAACCGACGCAATGAATTTTGAGATAAAGGATCATAGTTTTAGGGAAATGTTTGAGGCCTTGAATGTCTCGAATCTTGTTTTTTATTTTTTTCGCTGTGTTGGTTTGATATATATATATATATATATATTAAAGGTTTTAGAATTTAGGATTTAAGGTTTAGGGTTTTATGATTTAAGATTTAAGGTTTAGGATTTAAGATTTTATAGTTTAAAATTGAGGATTTAGGGTTTAAAATTTTATATTTAGAATTTAAGATTTAGTATTTAAGAGTTTAAGGTTTAAAATTTAGATTTTAGAGTACACATAATCACCCTTCCCTAAAACAAAATAAAAATAAAACCAACCAAACTAGCAGAGTAAGAAAAAAAAGAAAAGAAAAAAAAAAATCAATTCGAGACAAATTCACGCCATATTTAAGGTTGCAGCACGACCGTAAATAATAATCAGTGAAGGCTATGACCGCGCAATACTTCAGACTATTTTACAATTTCCATTTATACACCTTCAATCCAAAATCCATTTAGCCCCATGTTACTCAAATCGGTACTGCTACATGCATCAATTAATATATTAATTAATATACTAATATTAGTTATGATATTATTATTGATCTCATTCATTAATCACATTACAAATATTAAAAAAAATTTAAATTATATCACATCATCAATTAATACA
>NW_021024649.1:107977-138269 GCF_004153795.1 Camellia sinensis
TTAAGGTGATTTGAATTTTAATTGCCAATTATTCTAATTTAATCTGGGATTTATGAAAATTATGGAGATTGATTCGTATATAACTCTGTTGAGGATTTATTTTGGAATTAGAAATTGAAAGCCTAAATGGCTCAAGAAAGTACAAATGGTGAATTGAATCATTTTAATTTGGAGTATCGGACCGTATAGGAGTTTAATTAAATATTCGATTCAGATTTGTAAAATTGATATTTGATTAATTTAGTCCAAATTGGAGTTAATTAAGTTATGAGAATTGGATACTTAAAATAATAGAAATTAAATTTATTTTGGATATGACTCACATATCATATTAAGTTTAAATTTATACCACAATTTGTTTTCACGTAAAGTTTTCATTTCTATAGTTTTTTTTTTCTTAAAACTCTTCAGCAAAACTCTTCATCTCTCATGTAAAATTTCGATAGGTCATAGAGGATTCGATTACTTTTTAAATATGATAAAAAGGGATGTTACAAATTCAAAAAAATATATTCAAAATTTATCTAGAAATATCAACATGTGATTCAGATTCATTCTACACACGAACCCCTAATATATAATTTCAATCTCCATCACACAACTCATTCTTAACCAAAATTTAGGACCCAAAAACCTGAGTCCCTAGACTTTCTGTATGGTAAAACTTATACACATACATTTTCTTTTATGAATACACATAATACTAAATAAACAATGAAATCCATCTAACAACAAATATTATTTTTCATTAAAAAATTTTGAGTCCCAAAAAAGATATATATATATATATATATATTTTGAAATTGAACATTCTTCCTCCATAATATCTGAAGAATCCTATTTCATAGTTTATATATATCATTGAAAGGAAAAAGAGAACATAGGAATGGGTAACACCCACTTTTTCTTTTTTCTTTTTTTTTTAAGGAAAATCTTCTCACTCGCCCACAGGTCCAAGACAGTACCCCTTGCAGAGATCACCAGAATGTCTTATTATCCTTTCTGAGTTAAAAAACTATAACTTAGGAACTTGTCTCGACCTCCCAAGAGAGATCACTAGGACGTTTTGTTATTCGTTCTGAGTTAAGAGACTATAACCTAAAAATTTATCCCGACCTCCTAAAATAATCTCCGCTTAAGTTAAGACTCGAACAACGGGAGAGTATTGAACCCATATCAAGTGCGATGAAATTACCTGAGGCTAAACTCCTAACCAACTGTGTTACGTTCAAAAGATTGGCCCAAGACAATTTGAACTTGGGACCTGAAAACTTAATCCCAAACCTTTACCAAGTCGCCAAGCACCCCACTTTGCCTCCACTCTGCACTGTACCAACCATTATTCCAGGAAAAACGGGACATGGCTATGATGGTTGATAGATACATATATGTTTATTTTCCACTCAATTTTGATTTGCTTCTTGAATTAATCATTCATCATTGTTTAAAGCTCTATGTATAATTCTTCCAATAACATAATGAGCATTAGGTTTAGAAAATGCATGATTGGACTCCCTAATTCTACACAAATTTTAGCCTAACACGCACGCGCCCACGTACACACGAAAAAAAAAAAAAATTCACTGTGCTGGTTTGAGTTTTCTGAATTAAATTTTTTGAAAATTGAGTTTTTTGATTTTTCGTATTTTTTTTTTGTTTTTAGTGAATATTTTTAAAATTTTAAACAATTTTTTTACTTTTTTAGATGCACCTTACTTAAATGTGTCTAAAAAGTAAAAAAATTGTGAAAAATATTTTAAAAAATTAAGAAATACATAAAAATACAAAAAAATGTACTAAATTCTTGTATTTTTTTATATTTTTGGTATTTAGTGAATTTTTAAAAGATTTCTTTTACAATTTTTTTACTTTTTAGGTGTATTTATGTTAGGTGTGTCTAAAAAGTAAAAAATTTGCATAAAATATTAAAAAAATTCAGTAAAAACAAAAAAACACAAAAAATAAGAGTATAAAATTTTCTGAAAACTGTTTTTAAAAAATGAAAACCAAGCAAAGTGAATGGATTTGTTGTTGTAATTTAAATATCTCGCAAATCAAATGTAAATTATCAGTTAGATTTCATGAATTACTTAATTCTTTTGAATTACCTTAGGACATGTGTCTTAGGGAAAGTAAATGATTTTCTACAAATAAATCAATCAATGGAATTAAAAATTAATGTGGAAAAATTAAATCAATAACGACACAAATTTTTTTACCTTGTTTCCTTAATGTGAGGTATGTGTACAGGACCGAAATCCAATTTCACTATGAACCAAAAGTTTTCAAACGATTACAAACGTAACACAAATGGTCTCACAAACTATCCTTAGATGAATTCTAAATAATTAAGAGGAAAGACGTCACCAAATATATAAATAAATTATCTTCAAAATAGATTGTGAAATACTTAAAATAATAGACCTAAATCAATTTTACCAAACCAACTGAAGATACACCCAAACAGAGAAGCATTCGAAGCATAAACAGAATAGTAGAGAAATTCATCTCAGACTTAGGCTAGTGCACTGCCGAAACTAACCAAACCAACTGAAGATGCACCCAAACAGAGATGCCTTCGAAGCATAAACAGAATAGTAGAGAAATTCCTCAGAGATGCCTTCAAAACTTAATTATTACCAAACAGATTAAGAATATTCATTGAGTCTCCAAAAATTAAATATAATATATAAAATATATTATAATTAACATAAAATTAAATTAAATATTTTTAATAAAACAATTGAGTCCTATAGTCCGCTAAGAAAGTATACACAACAATTCTCCCTCTACCGACTTAGGTGGAGGCATCAACCATACCTGCCAAAATTCGACACTTCAAATATTTGTCCCTCGACAAAATCTTAGTCAACATATTCAAAATATTATCATCCGTGTGAACCTTTTTGAGTTGCAAAAATTTCAAATCTAACACATCACGAATCTAATGGTATCTCACATCAATGTGTTTCGATCTCGAATGAAAAGTAGAATTTTTACTCAAATGAATAGTATTTTGACTACTACAATAAAACACATACCTTTTTTGCTTCAAACCCAACTCTTGCAAAAATTTCTTCACCCATAACTCTTCCTTGTAAGCTTCTGTAATAGCGATAAATTCAGCTTCGGTAATTGAGAGAGCAACATATTTTTGTAATTTAGATTGTCATGTCACAACTCCCCCTACAAAACGTCATCAAATACCCCAAAGTAGATTCCTTAAATCAACATCACCGGCCATGTCAGAATCCATGAAACCATCAAGCATCGGCTTACGATTCGTGAAACACAAACACACATTCGACGCCCCTCGAAGATACCTTAAAATCCATTTCACCGCTACCCAAAGAACCAACCGCTAAAGCATAAGGAATTTCCAGTATCTCTTCCTTATCTTTCTCACTTGTAGGATATTGATTTGAACTAAACTTGAAGTAACCCGCAAATGGACAACCAACCGGCTTTGCTTTATCTATGTTGAACCTCTCAAGAACTTTCTTCATGTAACTTTCTTGAGACAACCAAATTAGCTCCTTTTTGCGATCACAAACAATTTCCATACCAAGAATTTGTTTTACCGGTCCCAAATTTTTCATAACAAAAGACTTACTCAACTCTAACTTCAACTTATTAATCATGGTAGATTCTTAACCCACAATTAACATGTCATCAATATAAAGCAAAAGAATAATAAATTTGACATCCGAAAATTTTTTCACAAACACATAATGGTCTAAAGTGGTTTTAAAAAATCCATTATTCATTACGAAAAATCAAATTTTTTATACTATTGCCACAGGGCTTGCTTGAAGCCATACAAACTTTTCTTCAATTTGTAAACAGATTTCTCTTTCTCTTTTTTCACAGAACCCTTCAGTTACTCCATGTAAATTTCTTCTTTAAGATCACCATGAAAAAATGCGGTCTTCATATCAAGTTGCTCAACTTCAACGTTCATACTTGCAGCCATGCCAAGTACAACCCGAATAGAAGACATTTTCGCAACCGGTGAGAAAATTTCGTCAAAGTCAACACATTTCTTTTGCCCAAAGTCTTTCATAATAAGACATGCCTTGTACCTTAGATTCTTGCCATCATTCTTCAATTTGAAAACCCACTTGTTTTTCAAAAATTTTCTCTTCTTAGGCAACTTCACCAAATCATAAGTGTGGTTTTCAAGTAAGGAATTCATTTCCTCTTCCATGGTCTTTTTCCAATCACCTTTCTTTGCATGCTCAATTGCTTCTTGTTAGCTCTCGGGCTCCCCCTTGATTAGATATCAACACAAACTCATTGGGAGGATACCTTTTAGAAGGTTGCTGGTCCATTGTAAATTTTCTCAACTCAAGTTGCGGTGGCAGTTCTAGAGTTAAATGCTCTTTCTTAATTTCAAGCTCAATTTCGTTAAGATTAGCATCATCCTCCACACCTTCAATAGGTGACTACACATCTCCCCTATTTTCATCATCCACCGAAAACGAAAGAGATGGGTCAATGTCAATGAGATCACTAATTTTTTGCTCCGGTTGATTACCTTTGCCAAAGTCTTCAATTGTTTGGTCTTTAAGAAACACAACATCACAGTTTCGAATAACTTTCTTGTCAACTGGATCTCATAATCTGTAACCAAATTCATCACAGCCATAGCAAAAAAAATGCATTGTCTTGACTTGTTATCAAGCTTGGACCTCTTATCCTTTGGAATGTGAACAAAGGCTCAGCAACCAAACACTCTTAAGTGCTCATAGGACACATCTTTGCTACTCTAAACTTTTTCAGGAACATCACCATTCAAAAGATATGAAGGAAATAAATGATCATGTCAATTGTTGTCCTCATTTCTCACCTTAAAAGGATCTTGGCAATTTAGCATGTGAAAGCCGACACCTTATTCTTTCCACAATGGTGCGGTTCATCCTCTCGGCAACGCCATTTTGTTGAGGAGTCTTCTTAATTATCTTTTGATATCGAATACTTTGGCTGCGACAATACTCATCAAATGACCCAATGTATTCACTACCTTTGTCTGTTCGAATGCACTTCAATTTCTACATTATTTCTCTTTCAACCATGGCTAGAAAATGTTTAAATACATTTAGAACTTGATATTTAGTTTTTAATGCAAAAGCCCAAACTTTCCTTGAATAATCATGAATGAAAGTAACAAAATAAAGTGCGTCACTATGTGTTCTAACTTTCAAAGGACCATAAACATCCGAATGAATCAACTCAAAACATTTTCTTTTCTAGAAGCAACATTTTATGAAAAGAAATTCTATGTTGTTCACCCGCCAAGCAATGAACACAAGTTTTAAGATGCGTTCCTTTCAAACTGGATAAAAGTTTTTTCTTGAACAAAACTTGCAGCCCCTTTTCACTCATGTACTCAAGTTGCTAGTGTTGCAATTCGATAGAAGTATAATCCTCAAGTGCATTGATAACACATTTACAAATTTTTTCTCGCAGTATATGTGACTCTTTTTGCACTTAGCCACCACCAAAGAGCCCTTTGTGAGCTTCCATTTTCCGTCACCAAAATTGTTGTTATAGCCTTTATCATGTAGCTTCACAGTGGAGATCAAATTGAGGCAAATGTCTGGAACATGCTTTACATCTTTAAGCAACAACTTTCAGCCCAAATTTGTTTACAATCAAATATTACCCATGCCAACAATCTTAGACAAACCTTCATTACCCATTCAAATACAACCATAATCTCATTTGGTATAAGTAGTGAAGAAATCAACTCGAGAAGTCATATGAAAAGAAGCACCAGAATCAATCATCCAATTGCTCTCTTGACCAATAAAATTGACACAATCATCTTCACAAACAACCATGAGATCACCATTGGTAGTAACCGCTGTTGTGCTTTCTTACTTCTTATCCACACTTTGTCACGCTTTTTCACCTTGCTCTTGAGCTTTCGACATTACTGTTTCATGTGTCATTTCTCATGGCAATAATGACACTCAATGTCTTTCTTTGAAAAAGAACAATCTCTTGATTTGTCATGGCTTTGATCACGACCATGAGGAGTCTTACACTTTCCTCTTGTTTTGCTTCGGCCTCTTACAACAAATGCCTTCGAATGAAAAGAACCCACTCATATTCTTCTAATTTCTTCATTCAACAAGCTACTAGTGACTTGGCTCATTGTGACAACTTCATCAGGCACTGAATCACTAACCGTCACAACCAAAGTATCCCAATTTTTGAGCAAAGAACTAAGTAACATCAAAACCTGCAACTCATCATCAAAAACAATTTTCATAGAAACAAGTTGGTTAACAATACTATTTATTTCATTCAAATGTTCCGGAATCGGGTTGTCATCTTTATATTTTTAAATTACCCAACTTTCAAAATAAAAATACTTTATTTGTAGCTGATTTTCTATCATAAAGACTTTTTAATTTTTTTCATAAATCATGTGCCAAAATTTCAGTACATGATGAAACATATTGTCATTAATCCATTAACAGATAACACTAACGTCTTTTCGATTAAGTCTCTTCCATTCATCATCTTTCATACCCTTGGGTTTGCCACTATCACCCCCAATGGTGTTAGGGAAAATAGATGATTTTTCACGAGTAAATCAATCACTGAAAATAAAAACTAATGTGGAAAAATTAAATCAACGACACAAGAATTTTTACGTGATTCCCTCAATTTGAGGTACGTCTATAGAATTGAAATCTGATTCCACTATCAACTAATAGTTTTTAAACGATTATAAATGAGACACGAATAGTCTTACAAATCACCCTTAGATGAATTTCAAATAATCACAAATAATCAAGAGAAAATGCCTCACCAAATAGATGAATAAAAGTTTTAAAACAAATTATAGAATACTCAAAATAATAATCCAAATCAACTTCACCAAATCAACCGAAGATGCATCAAACCGTGCTTCAAAATCGAATAGTGAATCAATTTGTAACAGCCAGTATAAACCAAAACCCATCAAATTGATTTTTCAATTTTTAACCCAAACAGTCCTTTGAAACACACCCAACGTGAGACAAAAATCTCACCCAAGCACAAAACCACCTCATAGATTGATTAAACAATCAAATCTTCAAAAAAGCTGAGCACCAGTTTTTTTCTTCACTCCACGTTGCTCACACCGAATTGATTGATATATTCTTCTATCGCAGCTGCGACACTTCACGCAGGAGCCAGACAAAAACAATTCTTTTTGGGCTTTTTATCAGAGCTTTAATTATTATTAAAAGTTAGATATAATATATAAAAAATATATTATAACCAACTTCAAATTAAATTAAATATTTTTAATAAATTAATTGGGTCTCATATTTTAATAAAGAGCTATACCTAATATAAATTTTTACAAAATAATAAATCATCCATTTTAGTTTTTCAAATTATCCAATTGCTTCTATTGAAACTAGACATACGATCCACATTCCCCTTTATTAATTTATACAAATAAATAAATCCAAAGCTCTGATACCAGTTATTAGAAAAAATAGATGATTTTTCACAAGTAAATCAATCAATGAAAATAAAAACTAATGCAAAAAAATTAAATCAACAACGACATAATATTATTTTTCGTCCCTCAATGTAAAGTATGTCCACGGGACCTAAATCTGATTCCATTATCCACCAGTAATTTTCAAACGATTACAAATAAGACACGAATCGTCTCACAAATCGCCCTTAGATAAATTCCAAATAATCACAAAATAATCGGAAGAAAAAAACTTACCAAATAAATAAATAAATTATCTTCAAAACAAATTGTAAAAAATCTAAAATAATAAACCCAAATCAACTCCACCAAATCAACCGAAGATGCACCTAATTAGAGAAGCCTTCAAAGCAAAAACAGAATAGCAGTGAATTTCCTCTGAGACTTAGGCCAATGCATTGCCGAAACTACTTCTTTATATATCCAAGTAAAACACCACCGAATTGATAAAAAAAAAAAGCTGCTGCACCTTTCCCCAAAAAAAATAAAACAATATAAAAAGATATTGTTGATTTGTAGAATTTTTTATTAAAAACTTAATTATTACCAAACAGATTAAGAATATCAATTGCCCTTCAAAAAACAAATATAATATATAAAATACATTATAATTAACACCTAATTAAATTAAAAAATTTTAATAAATCAATTGAATTCTATACTCCACTAAAGAAGTATATTCAATGATGTGGTCGAAAATTATCATTTACGTTTAATACATGTTCTTAGGGAGGTACTATCGTTATTAACAAAACAAACAAATGAGTTAAAAAATATAAATAAATAAAATAATAATAAAAATAGAGAAAATGCACCTGAATGATGTTTCAAAAAAACACTAAAACGAGGTCAAAACTCATGGGAAGTGCGGGGGGTGGTGATTAATTGATTTTAGTTTGCCAGTAAGTAGTGCATATGACCCAGTTGTAATCCACCCACTGCTCCAAACCAATCATAGCAGAAGGGTGGCAATATATCAACACAACAACCGTCAACACATTATCATTATCATTAGACTTGTTTGTTACAGTTTTTAATGTACTAAAAGTTGATAATTAAAAAATATTAATAATTAGTTTTTTCTATTTGATAAATTAAGTTATTTTCATCTTACAAATGATAAATAGAAGCCATCTTAAACATTCAAACAGAAATTTTCAAAAAATTAATAATTAGTTTTTTTTTATTTTATAAATTAAGTTATTTTCATCTTACAAATGATAAATAGAAGCCATCTTAAACATTCAAACAGAAATTTTCAAAAAATTATGATTTAGTTACGATATTTTTTATTACGTTAATTTGTGATGAGACTACACATTTTATACAACTTTATTTCGTAGCTCGAATTTTTCGTGGTTCGAGTGGCTCGAAATCTCAAAACGACGTCGTTTTAGGATTTTTTTTGATTCTCTTACCGGTAAGATAATGTTTTCCGTACCATTCGGGCCATTCGAGCCTCACTTTCTCGAGCTATGGAGCATTTTTCCATTTTATAATTGAAATTGCAAAATTTTATGATAAAATGAAGTCAATTTATAATAGGATGCCTATAATACATAAGATTTCCCCATTATCACAAGCTCTTATTAACCCTAAAAAAAATCCAAATTCAAAAACAATTCAATGCTTTCATGGTTTGCTTGGTTGGCTCCAGCCTTAGAGCTCCCGCGTCTCTTATCTCTCACTCTCTCTCTCCTTCACAAGCATCCTCATCTTCCTTTTATAGCTCACAGCTCCCCCCCTCCCCCTATATATACACACTCCTCTTTTCTATATTACCCACAAAACACTCTCCACAATATTCTCTCTATCTCTCAAATGGCCTTTTGTAATAATGGGTTGTGCATGGTATTGCTGGTTAGTGTCATGGTGATGAGCTCTTTGATGGTTGCCTATGGTGGCAACTTTTACCAAGACTCTGACATAACATGGGGTGATCAACGAGCCAAGGTTTTCAATGGAGGTCAGCTTCTGTCTCTCTCACTAGACAAGATCTCTGGCTCCGGATTTCGATCCAAGAAAGAGTACTTGTTTGGGAGGATTGATATGCAACTCAAACTTGTTGCTGGAAACTCTGCTGGCACTGTTACTACTTATTACGTATGCTTCCAAACTCCTTTTACTTTAAGTCACTTTTAACCTGTGCCATTCATGTCATATTCATCTTAACACGTTTATATATAATTAGGTCGGATAAGATGCTTTACATGATTAGTTAAATAAATCAGATTAATGGAAGGAATTTGACACAAACTCCAAATAATCCGACATTAATATTCCCATGTCCTAGTCTGAAACAAAAAAATCAACAGGGAAAAAATCAACTATTTGGAAGCACACACACAAGCACAACACTTGTTTGCCCCATCAGAACGCCAGAAGCTGACTAAACTCATGCATGACCCAAAAAAAGAAACCAGATATTCTAATGTTAACTAGTGCACTATTTGATAAAGTAAATTATTAATTAATTCATGTAATCCCTGTATTTTTGTTTTCCTTAGTTTTAAATCATGTGGCTACTCATATTCATAATTTTATTTTTCTTGATAGTCCATGTGATTGGACTACTAATCTGATGCACCCCACAAAAAACATGTTTGGTTCGAAAAATGGCAAATATGAACAATAAGACTAGGGAATCTCTTCAATTTATCTGAATATTTACTAACTATTCACAAGGCAATCCATCTCAAAGTCGAGACTTTCAAGGAAAAAAAATAACATTCTAATTAATTTGGTTATCAATATAGGTGATAAACTTTTTAGTAAATTAGAGAGGTTCCTAGACTTATTAAAATGCGAATACCATCCAACGAGGGTATTAGCAATCCCATGTGGAGATAGTGTTACTAATAGAATCTAATGAGATTGGAGATAAAAATTCTATAGAAAATGTTTGAGATCTTGAAAAAGTATTCATAATTCTACCTACAATGATGTGGCAAAATATGTGTCAATTTTTAATTTGTTACATACTTAATGACGATGAGTCAAACTCCCATGCCACATTAATATGAGTGAATTTGTGAGTATAGGTGTGTGGGTCTCTAGTATTACTCAAATACTATATAGCTCCTCATAAAAACTTTTACATAATTTCATAAATTTAATTTCAATCAATTAATATCGCTAAACTAAGGTACAAACAAACATCATTTATTATAATCTCATTCAACTTAATCCAATAAACAAACCTGCCTTAAAAAGGAACCGGACTTGACCAAAAAGCACTCAGAATGATATGAAGGTCAATCATGTGATTTTTTTTATTTATTTATTTTTTTCACAGAGCTTTCCTGCAAAATGAGATTCTTTTTTCTTTTTAATTTCTTGTAACAAGCAAACATAATTCCATGTTTACTAGTTCTTAATAATTGCATTAAGGTTTGGTTCTGGCCAACTTTTCGCAAAATAAAAAAATAAATAAATTCTGTTTTATGACATAGAATAATCATGACATGAAAAGGCCTAGCACAAAGGTTGCTATGTAATCAAATCTAGTAACCCTTTCTCTAGAAACTATATTCTTGATAAGCCATTTTTATTTTATTTTTTGGGTGTGTAAGTTTCCATATTCAAACTTCTTTTTAAAATACCATTCAGCTTTATATGGGTTGTCGAATTTGCATAATTAATTTTTAAATAATTAAATTGGTTATTGTGCGTATATATTGTAGTTGTCTTCTGAAGGGCCAACACATGATGAGATTGACTTCGAGTTCTTGGGAAACCTCACCGGTGACCCTTACATTGTCCACACCAATGTCTTCACTCAAGGCAAAGGGAATAGAGAGCAACAATTCTATCTCTGGTTCGATCCCACCAAAAATTTCCATACTTACTCCATCATATGGATCCCCCACCATATCATGTAAGAAGAGAAACTCTAAATTTATATTTTCCATCACTGCAACAAAATATGAAAACAAATTACCAATATTACATATCATTCAGCATTTTCTAACGTGTTTTACTTTGCTTTGCTTTTTTTTTGTTTTCAGTTTCTTGGTGGATAACACTCCAATAAGAGTATTCAAGAATGGTGAATCAATTGGTGTCCCTTTTCCCAAAAACCAACCCATGAGGATCTACTCTAGCCTTTGGAATGCTGATGATTGGGCCACAAGAGGCGGGTTAGTGAAAACCGATTGGACAAAAGCACCCTTTACAGCATACTATCGGAACTTCAATGTCCAAACTTGTTCTGGGACATGCACTTCTTCTTCATTTTCGAGTGGGGCATGGCAGAGCCAAGAGCTTGATGCCTATAGCCGAAGAAGACTAAGATGGGTTCAGAAGAATTTCATGATTTACAATTACTGCACAGATTTTAAACGCTTCCCTCAAGGCTTTCCTCTAGAGTGTAGACTATGAAGGTTCCTCTAAACAAATGTTAATGAAGTTTGTACTATTTAGTCCATGGTTAAAATTCTTCCTCACTTTGTTTATATTCAAGTTCCACTTTGTTCTATAAGCTTGTTCGCTATTTTTGACAATTCAAAGTCTAGAAATGTAATTCAAGCGTGTTAGCAAGAATCTGAAAAGTCCTTACAGATAATAAATACCAATTTTTATCAAGCGATTGTGTTAAGGTTCTCTTAGCCTCAATGAAGACGACTTTACTGTGTTGTTTTGAAATGATGAATCAAAACTTTAACTCAAATTCCTAACAAAATGGGAAGGAGAGACTGGACATAAATTGAAATTGATTAATTGAATAAACAATTACAAATGTTACCTTAGTAAGGGCAACTTTGAAACTTTTAAACCGATTGAGTTTTGGAATTAGAAGGCTAATCTACTCCTACGAAATATAAATGCAGTGCATAAGAGTAAAGTGCATATATTTAAAGATAAATGAAATTGACAAAGACGTAGAGTCTGAATTTGGTTGGAGGTCTCTTCAGTCTTTGCTTCCATCTAGTTATAGCCTTCTCTTGGCACCATCAAAGTAGTTAAGCTAATATCTTTCACTATGATCTTCCTCCTTCTTGCTACTTCTTAGGGCCATAATCTTCTCTCTTTTTTTTGTGCGTGTGTAACTATTAGCAAGTGCTCTTTAATTAACTCCCTCTTCACATGCCTCTCACATGCTACTTATCATATTCGAATGTGGGACTCTTCATTATCTCATCGAATATGGAATACCATTTGTTTGCAACGTATCACTTGCGAATTGGATGGTTTAAATATGGCACTAACAATTCCCCCTGCACTAGTGTAAGCATAATGGTTACACTAGTGGACATAACTTCTGGTAGTTGCTCTTCTTCCATAATTACGGTTCCTTAAATGTAACCCACACGATCAATGATCTCTATGATCCCTTTCGCTTGCATTCCTGGGCTCTGTATTTGATGAGGTTCGAGCTGAAAAGCAAGACCCATCAACTTCAAAGACTTCGAAAAAATGGCTGCCTTAGATATGAAAAAGGTTGATGTTGAGGTTATGGAGGTTGATGCGAACAAAACTGATTGCCCTGCGTCTTTAGAATTAGACTCTCATCTCAAGGATATTCACGTGACTTCCTCTTCTTCCATTCTACAACCAGAGCACCTTGATGTGTCTACATCACTTCGCTTAGGCTAGGATACACCTCCCTCTTCCCTTTTGGTTGACACTGCTCCTAACTGGGGATCTTTTCCTTCTTCCACTAGCTAAGATATCTACGAACGACTCATGGTGCCTACTACTCATTTCAAGGTCCATCATCATTTCTTAGAGCAAGTAGACCCCAACACTATCCCATCCAACTGTCGTAGTAAGGTTATATACCGTTACCAACCACCATTTGAGAATCTCAGGCCTGAAAACCGTTTTCTTTATTCTTGGCATTTGTCCTCTGCTGCTCTTCGACTTAACAAAAAGGTCTTTTCTGAAGGATCCTCATTAGGTTTCATTCCTACTCCCGATGAGGCCTCATTGGGGTTAGACTTTACTATGCTGGCCAAACAAGCCGAATTATTCTCCTATGATTGGCTTGAATACGTCACTAAGACATGATACCTATTGGGTTTAGAATTGATCCTTCATTACCATTCCTCCATTACCAAACCCAATGGATTTCAGAGCTTCGAATGGCCATTGAAGATTACATCCTAGTCTCAACCATCATACTCTGCCTGTGATCATGCTAGATCTGAGGCTAAAGGGCTTTTAGCAGCCTTCAGTCATCTCCCTTTTGACATCCTTTGTGATAAGCTTCCCTACAATAACTTTCTTTGGGGCTTGTGATGTCTTCATTTGAAATCAGTCTCTTAATTCAGCTGCGTTGACTGAAGCTGGGACTTTTCCCCACTATCTCTCATCCCTTTTAAATTGGCATGACTTGTCTGAAAAAGAACGCCACACCTTTGAGGATGCACAGAGCTCTTATTTGGGTACCAAGTATGAGGCCCTCGGGATTATATTTGATTTGGACAATCTTGATTAACTTTCTGACCTTGATGACTATTGCTCTCCCCAAGAGTTCCAAGAGTCTGCAAGCTTTTGAAAGCTTGAACGAAAGTCTTTGGAGAACCAAGTAAAAGAGTCTGCGTTGAAACTCAAGTCCTTTCAATTTCAGTAATTCACAATAAAATTAAGGAGAGGCAGAAGAAAGAAGATGAACTCAAAGTATTTTTGGGTCAAATTTCACGACCTTGTAACATTTTATTTTCCTTATTTTTATGAGCTTGAACCATCTTTTTGTAATTTTTCAAATCTTTTAATGAAATGAAGGCTATGCATACGTTTGTTTTGGGTTCAATTTTTGCATCACTCTGTAATTCAAAGGTCAAGGATCATCTTACCAATTAAAACAATTAATAAATCTCACGACTTTGAAGCAATTTGCAGTTTCAAAACTATCCTCTAAAGGCCCAAAAACCAATATATTCTTGATACCCCATAGATTCCAGACTTAAAAATACGCTTTCACTTGGGAGCATATATTTAAGTGTTTGGCCTAGTTTAAACTTTATACTAGTTTATGAGGTTATTTTGTGAAATAACCCGACCCATTTGAAGAAACATATAAATAACCAACCATTTGTATTAGTTTCACTTATGTTTCATCTCCAAGACTTGCTCTGCATCTTCCATTTCTACTTTCAAACCCTAACTTTCACATTATGCAATGGCATCTGGTTCTCAAACAAACCTCTCTATGGAACTCCGACGTTTATACTTTGAATTTACCTCAGACGCTAACCTTGCTACAAGCGCTGTTGGCACCCCCCTCTTCATTCCCCAAGATAATGATGGGGTATTTGGTTTAGGTCTCGTATTCAAGGATACTCCTCCAGTTGAGATGGTGCACTTGTATCATCACCTTAAAGACCATATTCTTTAATACCAAAGCCAGTTACATTGGTATTCTTGGTCTGAAATACCATTTCAAATGTGGCCAATGGTTAACGGTGAGTGGATCGATTGGTATGAAAGAGTAACTTCAGAAATGAAGGATACTTTATCTCGAGTAGGTATCTTTTCATTTCTCCGCATATTCAAATACTCCATTCCCCAAGATCCCTACTTGATTCATGTCGCCCTTTGCTTCTGGAACGCTACATTTAACTTCTTCCAATTCCGATAAGGTATAATGGCCCTTACTATTCTTGACCTAAGCCATCTTCTTGGCATAATGTCTACTGGGGAATTTTTCAGTCCAAATTATCAAGGCAGAGTCATCCTTGGGCTCTAAAACCCTACTAGGAACCTATCTTACTCACACTTCCTCAGTAGAAAGAACAAAGGAACTAGTCCAATTAGTGACCAAGAACTTTTTTATTTCCCCCTTTTTCTGGTTGTGAAAATTTGTAATGTGCACACCTTCATAGAAGATTGTCACTGAATTCATCCCTTTGGCCAAAGCTCTTGCATCAGGCAATTCGATTGCCCTAGCTCCTTTCATTCTTGGTCATCTTTATAGGGTATGCTCCTCTTTCTGTGAGAAGCCTTTGGATTCCAACCTAGGAGGTTCAATTTGGATTCTTCAATTATGGCTTTTCACCTATTTTCTTGACTTTAGGATTTGATTCATTAGCTATCCTAATGATATATATGTTGTCACCTATGGAGAGTTATATAGTAGAGTAACTCTACAGAGTTCTACATTCCAATTCTACTTTCAATCCTTCTTTGAACGTAGAACCTAATTTTTTTACTCCATTTGACCCTACACAAGGTGTTCAATGGCTTCAAGACATGTTAGCAGATAAGGAGTGCAAAAACAAGGTTCATAAGTGTGGGAGCCAGAAAAAATATATATATTAGTTTATTGGGGTTAATCCAAACAAGGCCTACAATCGGTCCAACCCAAACTAATATCACACCCCCCATCTATATAAAAGGGGAGGAGGGGGCATCCCAGAAGAGGAGGTATGTTCTCTTCCTTGCACTACACACCAAGCACTCTACACTTTCTAGACTTTCATTCTGCTTAACAGGTGACTGACTTCACCATCAGAGTGCCTCCGGGCGGCAACCCCAGTTGGTGGCACCGATCATGCTCATCTTTGCAGGTATACCAGGACCAAGTTCATCTTTTCGTTGGATCTCTACAATCCATATAAGAGGATATTTCATGGTCTCACAATAAGGAATGTTGGGTATCTATTCTACTGCTAGATCTCTCTTTATTAGGAATCCAAACCCCAAAGCCTATAAATGTATTATTGAACCTTGTTGCCTTACTTAATTTGCTAGGCAATTTAGATTAGTTCAACTTGTCCCTGCTCCTTACTATTCCTTTAACAATCCTCAATTATAGAATCAAAAGTTAAGGATGGCCTTAATCAAAACTAATGACTCAGTGGAGCTCCTGCGTAAGAACATGGCTACATTCAGCTTGGCCCCATTTGTTTCAATCCCTATATTATCTCCTACTTTCTAACACTGGTGGAAGTTTATCATGAACCTCCAATTTACTCTATCATTGCCCTCCATGTTGAAAAACTTGAGCCCTCCTGATGAGATCAGTTCAAAAAATGACTCCACTTCTCTTAAAGTGGGCCCAATAAGAGCAATGGAGTTAGACCAATCTGCCATTGCAGCTGCACCAACACCTACTATTACTCTTGCTTTAGCCACAAGAGCCTTTTCCAAATTGAGCAAGTATAATTCTAAATTTGAGCATTACCCAGCTTGTCACATCCGAATATATGCTAATGATACTAATGCCTTTACCTTGTTAGTTCTCCATTATAGAACCTATTTTTGCAACTAGTAGGCCGGAGGCCTTGGCACAACTTATGGCCACAAAAGGACAGAAAATAAGCAGAGGCACCACTCTTGGTGGTAGTGAGTTTACTCATAGTGGTGTTCAAGCTACTCTAGAAGCTCCTACCCCAAAACCATTACTTGAAAAAAAAGAAGAGTATGAGAAAGAATTGGCAGATGATGCTTCTCTTATCACTTAAAGAAAAAGAACAATTGAATCACCTCTTTTCCTTGTTCATACCACGTCAAGTATGTAATTACCTCTTCTTTAAAACAAACCTCATGCTTTAAATACTCTCTTCCAATCTTATGTTTTACTCATCATTTTGGATGTGAGCACTACTATCGCTGCAACTTCTGAACCTACTACTAGTGTCCTGCTGCCAGCACATCAACAATCTCGAGCATCTACTCAGTCCATCCTTATTGCAACCTACAGAAACTCTCATTCCACTTGATCATGAAACCTCAGGCCCAATAGAGTGTACTACTTCCTCTTTTCCTCTAATATTGGTGCAAACATCAGTGGAAAGAGTTGTTTCGCTAGATATTGACACAGCTAGAGGTTACTACCCTCACAACTCTCGCAAAGATTGTTACCTCTGAAGCTTTCCTAGAGACTCAACTTATTGGGACCTCTCAATCAAAAAACTTTCCTTCTCTTAGCATCACATCTACCTCTTAGATGTAGGAGGCAAATATAAGGAGATAGAGCTCCCACATTCAAATTAGTGTTGGTAAAGCCATGAAGATAACAGAACTAGAGTTATTGGCATTTGAACAAGAGGTTCAACAACTTATAACTCCTATTGTTGTTTTTGTGCCCTTAACTACTAAGAGTGAGAGTGATCCTTTTGTGCTGGCAGATTCTTTTATTAGCCAACTTTCTTCTGAATCAACCTCAACTTCTTAATATTTGAGTTTTAAGGTCTGCACTAGGCTACTGAAGGATTTCTTTAGAATGCCCTTATTGTCCTTAAGGAATCCCACTTTCAAAAAAGGGCTCATCTTGTGCTGCTAGTCTTTAATCCATGACCAATCACCTCTGCACCAATTATTTCTACAAGCTATGTCATCTTTGGACTTTTTCCTTTACCTTAATAAGCTTGATTCACATTCTCAGCAACAACTTGCACAAGACCAAACCCTTGTGAGTTCAATTCAAATCAAGGTTACTTATCTCAAAACTGAGTATGCAGAAGTTTCAGCTCAATAGAAGATTCTTTTTGTAAGGAAAGAAGCCCTAGAGAAGGAACTTGCAGATATAGAAGTAGCCTTGTCTACCAACCATGAGAAAATGCAAGCTTCTAGTACTAAACTGGTGGACCTTAAGGCTAATATGTCCAAATCACTTGAGCTGCTTCCTTCTATAGATAGTAAGAAGCTTATTGTACAGGAATAACTCAAGCAATGTAAGACATTTTGGACCTAACTATGGGCTTCTATACAATTTCCACCAAATGAATAAAAATTATACTTCTCAACTTGTCTTGTGTTGTTTTACTCATGCTTATCTATTGTTAACTTTCAATTCCTTATTGCATGAAGTTTCCAAGCAGTTACAAAACATGCTTTCAAAAATTTACCATTGAGTCTCCTTTGATGTATGAAACAATTAAGGTTCCTTAAGTGATAAGTACCATTTGGAAGCACTTTATGGATTTGAAATAGTCCTTCCCAGTTAGGTGATCACTTACCAAATTTATGACTTTTGATGCCAAGGGGTAATATGGTTTTCCATACCAAATCACCTTCATCAAAACTTTGATGATATACCCTCTTGTTATAGCACCTTACAACCTTTTGCTTTTAGATTAAAATTTTGTTTAAGGCCAAAATTCTGGCTTCATCAATGTCCTCCAATTCCATACACATACTTTGATTATACTAATCTTTGTCACAATAATCCTCTGCTTTGAGCGTCAAAGACTTAATGTTGATCTCAACTAAAATTACAACATCATGCTCACATACTAAGGCAAAAGGTGTGACTCCAGTACTTGATCTTTTAGAAGTTCTATAAGCCCCCATAAAAACTTCTGAGAGTATATTATGCCAATTCTTGGGATTATCTTCAACCATCTTTTGAATCTATTTTTTAATGACTTTATTAGATGACTCTACTTATACATTATCCTGAGCAAAAAAAGGAATAGATTTAATTATGCTTATGCCAAAATTCCTAGCAATAGCTTTCACTAGACCATCCTCAAATACTATTATATTATCAACAGTAATAGTTTGGGGAATGCCAAACCTATGAATTAAATCTTCAATAAAAGTAATTATTTCACCTTGATCTATAGATTTAAAAGGTTTTTGTCACGACCCAAACCCGCCCCTATGGGTTTAGCACCGTAACCGGCCAGTAATCCGTGATTGTTGAAGGCCTGCTTAACAGTCAAATAATAATACAAAGTACAGGGGCATGGCGGAAGCCAAAACAGTAAATAGACAATGCCCAATGAGTTGTGACGGTCTGTGTAGACACCCCATTTTTAACCGTCCTCAAGACTTGGATGTCACCGATGGAATACTTGGTGATTACCAATGTTCGTGTTTCGTTTTGAGTTCCCGGAGGTCTCGGCTACACGCCTTGTTTCAGGATCTCTCAACTCGACTATTCTGTGTTTGGTTTTGCACCAAACACTTGTGTTTTTGTTTCTGAGGGTAGAGAATAGCTTGTTAGCTACCCCTGGCACCCACTGGCCATGGCTTGAGGCCACCGGCCATGTTTTGAAGCTACCGGCCATTGGTGAAATATACCAATGGCCGGTCAGCATTTGGTGTGGCCGGCCGACCATATGTTTGGCCGACGGCATCCTTTTCTGGCCGGTACCACTTTTTTGCCTTTTTCAGGCATGGTGCATGCCAGCTGTGCCAGCTGGAATGCACAAGACCTGCCCCCGTGCATATATGTGGTTGTTTTCCACCTTTGACCCCTTTTTTTTTGCACCCTTTGCTCAAAGCTTCTTGAGGAAGCTTTGACCCCTTGTCTTGGCTTCCTCAAGAAGCTTGCACCTTTGGGGTAGCTTCCATTGGAAGCTTGGTTCTTTTGACCTTTTTGCAATAGCTTCTCTAAGAAGCTTGGGGCCTTTCCTTTGTCTATATAAGGAGCCTCCCCCTTCCTTTGTCTCGGTTGAGCAAAAACCAGACCAAGATACAGATATATATCTGATATACACTTTCTCCCTCTATATCTCCCTCTCTCTCTTCATTTTGTGTGTGTCTTATAGCCTAAAAGTGTGTTTAGTTCATAGTATTGCACTAAAACACACACTATTACACCATACTTCGACTTGGGAGGCCTCGAGGGTTTGTTCTTGAAGTTTTGAGCTGATTTTGATCATAAGAAGGGGCCTGAGCTTGCTGTTCTTCAAGCGTTCTTCAAGGGTAACATTACTTACTTTATATTCCCCAATCTTGCACTAGCCTTTAGCCTATCTTGCTTACTATTTTAGACTTTGTGTATAACTGAAAAAAGTCTTGTATTTTTATGCTTAAGACATTTCATTCAGGTCATTTAGGTGTTGGGGGTCGACCTCTCCCTCTTAAGCCTTGTTTGGCCCCTTTTGTCCCCTCTTTGATTGAGCTTTGAACCTTTCGTGTATTGGCCTTCTCACCACTGAAATCCAGTGGATTTTTAGTGGTGAAGCAGAGGTTTTGAGGTCTTGCATAGGGGAGGGACACCCCTCTCCCCTCATATCTCTTTTGCTTATGTTTAAGGCTTGTAAAGGTAGCATGCATGCCTAGTTGTCTTTGGCTCCATTTCAGAGGTTTTTGGGTGTTTTTTGGTCATATTATACCTCTGTCCCATGCTGGTTTGTTAACCCTTTGCATGCATAATACACTTGCTTTGTATTCCCTCATTTTGCCTAGAAATGCATCTTGCCATTAGACCATCATACTTGTATTTGTTTGCCTAGCTTTGTGAAGTTTTTGGTCATGTTTTTCCATGCTTGAGGTCTGTTGGGTATTGATTTGGTCATGCCTTTCATGCTTCGTATAGTCTCTTTACATTCTAGCATGTTGGCATCGGGTGTGTGAGTCATTGGCATGCATTACCTTGGCTATTTCAGTAATTCAGACTCACTTATTATGTCATTCCAGACCGTGTTTTGGGCTTACATGCTTGCATTTGTTATCCTTTCAATGCCTTGAAGAAATGTGGCCTTAGGCTCCATGTTTGAGTCCTTGTGCATGCCTATGTGTTTGAGTCCTTGGGCTGCCATTCATGTAGGTTTTAGGGTGTATTTTGAGGCATTAAAACTCTGTTTTTTGGTTGGAAACTCCATGCCATGTTTGGTGGGGGGAGGTGTAGAATAATGCCCTTTTGGTGACCTTGAATGCCTTTGTTTTGATGCCCATTTCGTAGCATGTTTTTGGCCCAATACCGTGCATGTTCTAGCCATGTTTTGGAGTCCTCTAGGACTGTTTTAGGTTATTTTGGTCCATTGGGGTTTGATTAACATGGCCATGGTTTGACCCCGCTTAATTATCAAAGTCTTCCTGCATATCATTTGTATCTTGCCCCTTGAACTACGCTGGTTTGATTCCTTGCAAAGGGATACGTAGGCAGCCTGTGGGTTCAACCAATTACATTTGTATTTTGTTTGTTTGTCCAAGTCTTCGGCCTCATCAAAAATGGGTCGTCTCTAGGCTTTGACATTCACTCATGTCACTTCATGACTTCCGAGTTCTGTCAAAGAGGGGCAACTGTAGACACTCCATTTTTGACCGTCCTTAAGACTTGGGCGCTACTGATGGTTTACTGGAGAGAGATTGAAGTCACTTTTTGACATCCTTTTGTGATAAGCTTCCTACAATAACTTTCTTTGCGTTGTGATGTCTTCAATTGTTGAAATCAGTCTCTTATTCAGGCTGCGTTGACTAGCGTGGACTTTTCTCCACTTATCTTCCATCCCCTTTTAATATTGGCATGACTTGTTGAAAAGAACGCCACACACTTTGAGGATGCCCCCACAGAGCTCTTATTTGGTACCAAGTATGAGGCCCTCGGAGTTATATTTGATTTGGGACATCTTGAATTAACTTCTGACCTTATGACTATTGCTCTCGCCCAGAGTTCCAAGAGTCTGCAAGCTTTTGAAAAGCGTTGAACGAAAGCTTTTGGAGAACCAAGTAAGAAGTCTGCGTTGAAACTCAAAGTCCTTTCAATTTCGAGTAATTCACATAAAATTAAGGAGAGGCAGAAGAAAGAAGATGAACTCAAAGTATTTTTGGGTCAAATTTCACGACCTTGTAACATTTTATTTTCCTTATTTTTATGAGCTTGAACCATCTTTTTGTAATTTTTCAAATCTTTTAATGAAATGAAGGCTATGCATGTACGTTGTTTTGGGTTCAATTTTTGCATCACTCTGTAATTCAAAGGTCAAGGATCATCTTTACCAATTAAAACAATTAATAAATCTCACGACTTTGAAGCAATTTGCAGTTTCAAAACTATCCTCTAAAGGCCCAAAACCAAATATATTCTTGATACCCCATAGATTCCAGACTTAAAAATACGCTTTCACTTGGGAGCATATATTTAAGTGTTTGGCCTAGTTTAAACTTTATACTAGTTTATGAGGTTATTTTGTGAAATAACCCGACCCATTTGAAGAACATATAAATAACCAACCATTTGTATTAGTTTCACTTATGTTTCATCTCCAAGACTTGCTCTGCATCTTCCATTTCTACTTTCAAACCCTAAACTTTCACATTATGCAATGGCATCTGGTTCTCAAACAAACCTCTCTATGGAACTCCGCGTTTATACTTTGAATTTACCTCAGACGCTAACCTTGCTACAAGCGCTGTTGGCACCCCCCTCTTCATTCCCAAGATAATGATGGGTATTTGGTTTAGGTCTCGTATCAAGGATACTCCTCCAGTTGAGATGGTGCACTTGTATCATCACCTTAAAGACCATATTCTTTAATACCAAAGCCAGTTACATTGGTATTCTTGTCTGAAATACCATTTCAAATGTGGCCAATGGTTAACGTGTGAGTGGATCGATTGGTATGAAAGAGTAACTTCAGAAATGAAGGATACTTTATCTCGAGTAGTATCTTTTCATTTCTCCGCATATTCAAATACTCCATTCCCCAAGATCCCTACTTGATTCATGTCGCCCTTTGCTTCTGGAACGCTACATTTAACTTCTCCAATTCCGATAAGGTATAATGGCCTTACTGTTCTTGACCTAAGCCATCTTCTTGGCATATATGTCTACTGGGAATTTTTCAGTCCAAATTATCAAGGCAGAGTCATCCTTGGGCTCTAAAACCCTACTAGGACCTATCTTACTCACACTTCCTCAGTAGAAAGAACAAGGAACTAGTCCAATTAGTGACCAAAGAACTTTTTATTTCCCCTTTTTCTGGTTGTGAAAATTTTGTAATGTGCACACCTTCATAGAGATTGTCACTGAATTCATCCTTTGGGCCAAAGCTCTTGCATCAGGCAATTCGATTGCCCTAGCTCCTTTCATTCTTGGTCATCTTTATAGGGTTATGCTCCTCTTTCTGTGAGAAGCCTTTGGATTCCACCTATGGAGGTTCAATTTGGATTCTTCATTATGGCTTTTCACCTATTTTCTTGACTTTAGGATTTGATTCATTAGCTTATCCTAATGATATATATGTTGTCACTATGGAGAGTTATATAGTAGAGTAACTCTACAGAGTTCTACATTCCCATTCTACTTTCAATCCTTCTTTGAACGTAGAACCTAATTTTTTTACTCCATTTGACCCTACACAAGGTGTTCAATGGCTTCAAGACATGTTAGCAGATAAGGAGTGCAAAAACAAGGTTCATAAGTGTGGGAGCAGAAAAATATATATATTAGTTTATTGGGGTAATCCAAACAAGCCTACAATCGGTCCAACCCAAACTAATATCACACCCCCATCTATATAAAGGGGAGGAGGGGGCATCCCAGAAGAGGAGTATGTTCTCTTCCCTGCACTACACACCAAGCACTCTACACTTTCTAGACTTTCATTCTGCTTAACAGGTGACTGACTTCACCATCAGAGTGCCTCCGGCGGCAACCCCAGTTGTGGCACCGATCATGCTCATCTTTGCAGGTATACCAGGACCAAGTTCATCTTTCGTTGGATCTCTACAATCCATATAAGAGGATATTTCATGTCTCACAATAAGGAATGTTGGTATCTATTCTACTGCTAGATCTCTCTTTATTAGGAATCCAAACCCCAAACCTATAAATGTATTATTGAACCTTGTTGCCTTACTTAATTTGCTAGGCAATTTAGATTAGTTCAACTTGTCCCTGCTCCTTACTATTCTCTTATAACATCCTCAATTATAGAATCAAAGTTAAGGATGGCCTTAATCAAAACTAATGACTCAGTGGAGCTCCTGCGTAAGAACATGGCTACATTCAGCTTGGCCCCATTTGTTTCAATCCCATATTATCTCCTACTTTCTAACACTGGTGGAAGTTTATCATGAACCTCCAATTTACTCTATCATTGCCCTCCATGTTGAAAAACTTGAGCCCTCCTGATGAGATCAGTTCAAAAAAATGACTCCACTTCTCTTAAGTGGGCCCAATAAGAGCAATGGAGTTTAGACCAATCTCCATTGCAAGCTGCACCAAACACCTACTATTACTCTGCTTTAGCCCAAGAGCCTTTTCCAAATTGAGCAAGTATAATTCTAAATTTGAGCATTACCCAGCTTGTCACATCCGAATATATGCTAATGATACTAATGCCTTACCTTGTTAGTTCTCCATTATAGAACCTATTTTTGCAACTAGTAGGGGCCGGAGGCCTTGGCACAAGGTACTTATGGCCACAAAAGGACAGAAAATAAAGCAGAGGCACCACTCTTGGTGGTAGTGAGTTTACTCATAGTGGTTGTTCAAAGCTACTCTAGAAGCTCCTACCCCAAAACCATTACTTGAAAAAAAGAAGAGTATGAGAAAGAATTGGCCAGATGATGCTTCTCTCTTATCACTTAAAGAAAAAACCAATTGAATCACCTCTTTTCCTTGTTCATACCACGTCAAGTATGTAAATTACCTCTTCTTTAAACAAACCTCATGCTTTAAATTACTCTCTTCCATATCTTATGTTTTACTCATCATTTTGGATGTGAGCCACTACTATCGCTGCAACTTTCTGAACCTACTACTAGTGTCCTGCTGCCCAGCATATCAACAATCTCGAGCATCTACTCAGTCCTATTGCAACTACAGAAACTCTCATTCCACTTGATCATGAAACCTCAGGCCCAATAGAGTGTACTACTTCCTATTTTCCTCTACTATTGGTGCAAACATCAGTGGAAAGAGTTGTTTCGCTAGATATTGACACAGCTGGGGGTTTACTAGAGGTTATCTACCCTCACAAACTCTCGCAAAGATTTTTACCTCTGAAGCTTTACTAGAGACTCAACTTATTGGGACCTCTCAATCAAAAGACTTTCTTTCTCTTAGCATCACATCTGCCTCTCAGATGTAGGAGCCGAATATAAGGAGATAGAGCTCCCACATTCAAATTAGTGTTGGTAAAGCCATGAAGATAACAGAACTAGAGTTATTGGCATTTTGAAACAAGAGGTTCAACAACTTATAACTCCTATTGTTGTTTTTTGTGCCCTTAACTACTAAGAGTGAGAGTGATCCTTTGTGCTGGCAAATTCTTTTATTAGCAACTTTCTTCTGACTCAACCTCAACTTCTTAATATTTGAGTTTTAAGGTCTGCACTAGGCACTGAAGGATTTCTTTAGAATGCCGTTATTGTCCTTAAGGAATCCCACTTTCAAACAAGGGTTCATCTTGTGCTGCTAGTCTTTAATCCATGACCAATCACCTCCTGCACCAATTATTTCTACAAGCTATGGTCATCTTGGACTTTTTCCTTCACCTTATGAGCTTAATTCACATTCTCAGCAACAACTTGCACAAAACCAAACCCTTGTGAGTTCAATTCAAATCAAGGTTACTTCTCTCAAAACTAAGTATGCAGAAGTTTCAGCTCAACAGAAGATTCTTTTTGTAAGGAAAAGAAGCCCTAGAGAAGGAACTTGCAGATATAGAAGTAGCCTTGTCTACCAACCATGAGAAAAATGCAAGCTTCTAGTACTTAAACTGGTGGACCTTAAGGCTAATATGTCCAAATCACTTGAGCTGCTTCCTTCTATAGATAGTAAGAGCTTATTGTACAGGAAATAACTCAAGCAATGTAAGACATTTTGGACCTAACTATGGCTTCTATACAATTTCCACCAAATGAATAAAAATTATACTTCTCAACTTGTCTTGTGTTGTTTTACTCATGCTTATCTATTGTTAACTTTCAATTCCTTATTGCATGAAGTTTCCAAGCGTTACAAAACATGCTTTTCAAAAAATTTACCATTGAGTCTCCTTTGATGTATGAAACAATTAAGGTTTCCTTAAGTGATAAGTACCATTTGGAAGCACTTTAATGGATTTGAAATAGTCCTTCCAGTTAGGTGATCACTTACCAAATTTATGACTTTTGATGCCAAGGGTAATATGGTTTTCCATTACCAAATCACCTTCATCAAAACTTGATGATATACCCTCTTGTTATAGCACCTTACAACCTTTTGCTTTTAGATTAAAATTTTGTTTAAGGCCAAAATTCTGGCTTCATCAATGTCCTCCAATTCCATACACATACTTTGATTATACTAATCTTTGTCACAATAATCCTCTGCTTTGAGCGTCAAAGACTTAATTGTTGATCTCAACTAAAATTACAACATCATGCTCACATACTAAGGCAAAAGGTGTGACTCCAGTACTTGATCTTTTAGAAGTTCTATAAGCCCCCATAAAAACTTCTGAGAGTATATATGCCAATTCTTGGGATTATCTTGCAACCATCTTTTGAAATCTATTTTTTAATGACTTTATTAGATGACTCTACTTATACATTATCCTGAGCAAAAAAAGGAATAGATTTAATTATGCTTATGCCAAAATTCCTAGCAATAGCTTTTCACTAGACCATCCTCAAAATATATTATATTATCAACAGTAATAGTTTGGGGAATGCCAACCTATGAATTAAATCTTCAATAAAAGTAATTATTTCACCTTGATCTATAGATTTAAAAGGTTTTTGTCACGACCCAAACCCGCCCTATGGTTTAGCCCGTAACCGGCCAGTAATCCGTGATTGTTGAAGGCCTGCTTAACAGTCAAATAATAATACAAAGTACAGGGGCATGGCGGAAGCCAAAACAGTAAATAGACAATGCCCAATGAGTTGTGACGGTCTGTGTAGACACCCCATTTTTAACCGTCCTCAAGACTTGGATGTCACCGATGGAATACTTGGTGATTACCAATGTTCGTGTTTCGTTTTGAGTTCCCGGAGTCTCGGCTCACACGCCTTGTTTCAGGATCCTCTCAACTCGACTATTCTTGTGTTTTGGTTTTGCACCAAACACTTGTGTTTTTGTTTCTGAGGGTAGAGAATAGCTTGTTAGCTACCCCTGGCACCCACTGGCCATGGCTTGAGGCCACGCCGGCCATGTTTTGAAGCTACCGGCCATTGGTGAAATATACCAATGGCCGGTCAGCATTTGGTGTGGCCGGCCGACCATATGTTTGGCCGACGGCATCCTTTTCTGGCCGGTACCACTTTTTTGCCTTTTTCAGGCATGGTGCATGCCAGCCTGTTGCCAGCTGGAATGCACAAGACCTGCCCCCGTGCATATTGTGGTTGTTTTCCACCTTTGACCCCTTTTTTTTGCCCCTTTGCTCAAAGCTTCTTGAGGAAGCTTTGAACCCCTTGTCTTGGCTTCCTCAAGAAGCTTGCACCTTTGGGTAGCTTCCATTGGAAGCTTGGTTCTTTTGACCTTTTTGCAATAGCTTCTCTAAAGAAGCTTGGGCCTTTCCTTTGTCTATATAAGGAGCCTCCCCCTTCCTTTGTCTCGGTTGAGGCAAAACCAGACAAGATACAGATATATATCTGATATACACTTTTCCTCCCTCGAATCTCCCTCTCTCTCTTCATTTTGTGTGTGTCTTTATAGCCTAAAAGTGTGTTTAGTTCATAGTATTGCACTAAAACACACACTATTACACCATACTTCGACTGGGAGGCCTCGAGGGTTTGTTCTTGAAGTTTTGAGCTGATTTGATCATAAGAAGGGGCTTGAGCTTGCTGTTCTTCAAGGGTTCTTCAAGGGTAACATTACATTACTTTATATTCCCCAATTCTTGCACTAGCCTTTAGCCTATCTTGCTTACTATTTTAGACTTTGTGTATAACTGAAAAAAGTCTTGTATTTTTTATGCTTAAGACATTTCATTCAGGTCATTTAGGTGTTGGGGGTCGACCTCTCCCTCTTAAGCCTTGTTTGGCCCTTTTGTCCCCTCTTTGATTGAGCTTTGAACCTTTCGTGTATTGGCCTTCTCACCACTGAAATTCCAGTGGAATTTTAGTGGTGAAGCAGAGGTTTTGAGGTCTTGCATAGGGGAGGGACACCCCTCTCCCCTCATATCTCTTTTGCTTATGTTTAAGGCTTGTAAAGGTAGCATGCATGCCTAGTTGTCTTTGGCTCCATTTCAGAGGTTTTTGGGTGTTTTTTGGTCATATTATAACCTCTGTCCCATGCTGGTTTGTTAACCCTTTGCATGCATAATACACTTGCTTTGTATTCCCTCATTTTGCCTAGAAATGCATCTTGCCATTAGACCATCATACTTGTATTTGTTTGCCTAGCTTTGTGAAGTTTTTGGTCATGTTTTTCCATGCTTGAGGTCTGTTGGGTATTGATTTGGTCATGCCTTTCATGCTTCGTATAGTTCTCTTTACATTCTAGCATGTTGGCATCGGGTGTGTGAGTCATTGGCATGCATTACCTTGGCTATTTCAGTAATTCAGACTCACTTATTATGTCATTCCAGACCGTGTTTTGTGGGCTTACATGCTTGCATTTGTTATCCTTTCAATGCCTGAAGAAATGTGGCCTTAGGCTCCATGTTTGAGTCCTTGTGCATGCCTAATGTGTTTTGAGTCCTTGCGCTGGCCATTCATGTAGGTTTTAGGGTGTATTTTGAGGCATTAAAACTCTGTTTTTTTGGTTGGAAACTCCATGCCATGTTTGGTGGGGGAGGTGTAGAATAATGCCCTTTTGGTGACCTTGAATGCCTTTGTTTTGATGCCCATTTCGTAGCATGTTTTTTTGGCCCTATCCCATGCATGTTCCAGCCCTGTTTTGGAGTCCTCTAGGACTGTTTTAGGTCATTTTGGTCCATTGGGGTTTGGTTAACATGGCCATGGTTTGACCCCTCTTGGTTGGCTTCAAGTTTGGATCATTGTTGCATGTCTTGCTTGCATGACATGGTTGATTTGGCATCTTCCTCTATGCATTTTCAGAGCTTAATATGTTAGCCTAGCATCCATGTTTGTCATCCTGTGAGTGTCCTTGAAAGCTGCCTTTCATGCCTTAGTCTTAGGCTCATTAGTTTGCATGCTTATTTTGCATGATTGGCATCATTACATTGCTTGGTTTGGGGTGTCAAACCAAGCGCAGAAGATTGAGGAGTGTTCCGACCCAAGGTGACTAACACGTCTCAATCCTCGGTCGCCGATGTCCTTGATCTCAATATGATAGGGTATTGGCACCCATTTGTTTGTTGCATGCATTTACATCAAGTTGCAAACTTGGCCGCTTAGACCATCATGCATCGAAATGCACAATTAATGGCCCGAGGGTCGAGGGCCATGCTCCCTTGAGTCCATTACATGATAGGGAGTGTGGCCATGCTCACATTTGCTTGAAAAATTTCATTGCCATACACTACTTGCCCTCTGCTGCTGTCAACTGCTGGATTCTGCCAGGAAAGAAATGGCCGGTCGGCCACCTACAGTGCCGACCGACCATGCGTGGCTGGCCGGTGGTACAACAGTTAGCCGATAAGCCCATCCCCATGGCCGGTGGTGCTTTGAATTGGCCGGTGATATTCCAGAGTGATCAGGAATCAGTTCAGAGGTGTCCCAAGAATTTTCACAAGTCCTCAGAGGAGCAGGGCAGCGTTAACAGAGGCAACAATGCTATGGCAGCGAGTTTCCGAGCGGGCGAGTCAAGCATGCATCATTCGCACATTCCGAGGCAGAGCTACGGCAGTCTCTTTAAGCTTCACATTTAGTTTACTTTGTAATTAATTGTTAATTAATTAAGGGTTCTGTAATAATTAATTAGCTAGGATAGTTGATTCATTATTTGGACTGTATTATTCTTTCGGTCCCTTCAAGCGAGGGCGTATTTGTAATAAGTGTGCGTGAGTGTGTGCATGTCTTCCAATCCCACGATCTTTCTTTCCTTTTATTTGCCCGCTTATGATGGTTAGACTAGGGCATATTTAAAATTAGCATACCTTATGCTATGCATGCGTGCATCCATACATTTGTCTTACATACAACCAGGCTCGGCGTATCATACTAACTGCATTTGTATTTCAATTCCAAGTTGAATACATGTTAGTTGTAGCATCATCACATGCCATCTTAGAATAGCCGAGCGCTATTGTAGTTGCAGCTTGT
>NW_021024649.1:160605-190356 GCF_004153795.1 Camellia sinensis
ATTATATGTTCTTGTTCCGATTTATTAGGCTAGCATTACTATGTGATGCGCACACACACAAGTATAGACTAATTTGCAAGAATTGAAACATTTGGCTCATGTCTTGTTTTTTTCAAAATTGTTTCGAATATGTATCACTTGAAAAAGTGGGCTTAAATGTTCATGAATCAAACTATCCCAATTCAAGCAATTAGCCTTCATCCAATCTCATTCAAGCAATTTATCAATTAAGCACTTGGCCTCATGGCATATTGGTGTGTTATATTTGAAAAAGGATAAAAATGTCTTGATATGATATAAAATAAATTTAAAAAAGGATCTCATAGAATACCTTTTGAAAACAATAGGATTTATGTGATCTTTTGAGAGAGAGAGAGAGAACTTATGAGTATGCAAGATTTTGAGATGGGACTTTTGGGTAAATTTTTCTTTTCTTTTTTTTTCGAAAAAATGTAAATTTTATTTGAAAATCATTCAAAAATTCATTATTCCCCTCACTCAATTTCTAATCCCAACCTCCCATGGGATTGGTAGTCCTACCAATGAGGAGATTACTAATTTAAGGAGATGGTTAATCCCCTCATTCATGTCCTCAATCAAACACTCTTTAAGTAGGTCCCACAAACTATTAGTACAAACTAGCTCCTCAAAAAGCCAAACAAACATGACATAAGAAGTCATTTATTTTACTTAGGGGATGTACATATAGGTCCTATTAAGTAAACTTATTGTCCAATAAGTCTTGTGATAATTAATGATATTTTTCATCATATATTATTAAAAAAATGTCACTAATTGTTAATTTTCAGCGACAGTTTGAAAATTGTCATAAAAAATGTTACTAATTATAAGTTTTGGCGACAGTTTAAAAAAATCATCACAAAAAAATTACTAATTTTTTCCTTTTAACGACAATTTGAAAAATTCGTCATAGAAAAACATCATTAATTATAAATTTTAGCAACAATTTATAAAAATCGTCATAAAAAAAATTACTAATTATCAATTTTTAGCGAAATATATAAAAAATCGTCATAAAAAATTATTTTTAGTAACGATTATAATAAAACTTATTTTCAAAAAGACTTAATCAAAATTAAATCTAACTATCAAGTCCTACTCATTGTATACTTTTTTGCACTTATGCTTCATTCGAAGCTACTGCGGTAACAATGAGCAAATGATAAGATGTGATATTTCTAGGAGTTACTTTGAATAGTGAAACATGAAGGATATTTTGGGGTCTGACAACCTTTGGCATTATGATACTCATGAGATTGAGAATATTTTTGTAAAGCACTTTACTAGCCTATTCATTTCCTCTCGCTTGAAAATGACTTTAATGGCCATTTCCTTTTTGCTTTTCCCTCTTTTGACAATGCCTCTTATCAAGCTCTCTCAACCCCCTTTCCCCCCTCCCCTTACTGAAAGAAAATCTATTCTTTGGTCTTTCAAACAGTGGAAAGCTCCTGGGCCTGATGGACTTCAACCTGCCTTTTTCCAAAAATGTTAGTATAACATCTCCTCTTCCGTCTTCCAGCATATCTTTCCAGCCTTCACCACCAGTCATATTGACCTTACAATCAATAAAATCTTGATCTGCCTCATCCCAAAAACCGACTACTCGGAGCTCGTCTCCTGTAGCTCGACTTTTCATGCCCCCTTTCGAAAGACAAATAAGCCCTACAGTATCGGACTCCCGCGGTTCTGAATCTGATCTCACAAGTGTAATGTGAAATAGATAATGACCAAAGAGTCCAAATCCGAAAATCTTTTGGAAAATCAATTTTCAATCAAAAATGCTAAAAATTGACTGCTTTGCCAGATACAGAGTCGCCACCTAAATATTTTTTGAGAAACTTTAGGAAACCCGTGACTCTGCCAAAGGCCACGTGTCCGTCATCACCAAGATTGTCTCGGCTCGAGAACTTAGGCACGAGAAGGGAAGGTCATAAATTGAGTACCCCCACTCGCTCGATCAAAGATCGGCCTCTACTAATCATGATATGAATCTTATGTATATTATATGCTCTTGTTCTGATTTATTAGGCTAGCATTACTATGTGATGCGCACACACATAAGTATAGACTAACTTGCAAAAATTAGAACACTTGATTTCATGATTATTTTGAAAATTATTTTGAATATGTACCACTTGAAAAAGTGATCACATATGAACGTTACTCAAATTATTCAAATTGAAGCAATTAGCCTTTATCCACAGACATTCAAACAATTTATCAATTAAGCACTTGGCCTCATGGCAAGCATGCTAGACATGGTAACATCAACATGCGATATGCTAAAGCAAGTAAAGGCTCACCTAGTACTCTAAGCCAATAAGATAAATGAGTTAGAAAAATGTATGATTCCTAACTATGCAATATGACGAATGCAACACATGCAATATGTAATTACTAGGCTCGACTACTAATATGGCATATGAATCAATTTGATGACGGTCTAAGCACGTATTCAAAGAAGTATTTAAACTAACAATGCAAGTTAGAATGATGCGCCGAGCCTCGGTGCATGCAATACAAGTGGATTTAAACATGAAGAATGCTAAACAAAACATTATGCTCTAAACTAACCATCATAAGCTAGTAAATAAAAGGGAGAAAGACGTAGGGTTGGATAACATACACACTATTACAACATTGCGCCCTCACACAGGAGGGTCCAAATAAACTAACTAGCTAACTAAGCTAAGCTAATTAAGCAACTATTACAAACCCAAATAAATAATTTAGCTAAACTACTTAACTAATTATTACAAACCGAATTAATTAACTATTTTAGCTAACTAATTATTACAAGACATAATTAGCTAACTAATTAATTAGAAAACGAAGTAACCAAATTAACTACTCTAATTACTCTTCCTCGGGAAACGAGGAATGCTCATGCATGCATGGACTTTCCACTCAAAAAAGCCATTGTTTCTGCTGCTGAATGCCTCTATTGCACAATAGAACACTTGTACTGATTTCCATCTCCAGACCAACTCTGTTTTGCTTCAAAAGTACACTGCTAGATTTTGCACTGGTGGCCAACAGAGGGCATGCCGTCCACTAATGATGGTCTGCCGACCACTGATGACTGGATTGTCTTGTTGCAATAGAGAGCAAACAGAGCAGGGACAGGGTATTCTTAAGGATTTGTTTGTACAATTTACCCCTCCTTATAATTTGAGCAGCTTAAAGGAGTAGTAAGTTTGATTCGCAAACCACCAATAGATGCAATCTCATTGCATGATGGCTTATGAATCAAGTGTGCAAGTTCAATGAATGCAACAAAATAAGACTCTCAAAACCACCTTCCTATCGTGAAAGATCAAGGGAAGTAGTTGACAATGAATCTTGAACCGTTTTCATCACTAATGAGTGTGAAACGACTCAAGACTCAAAGGTTCAATTAATGTCCGATTAAACCCAAACAAAATTATTATCTTGCTCTTTTTTACTCACTAATTTTATTACTCCATTTTAGTTACCTCTATATTCTTTAATCAATTAAGTCCAAAGGTGAATTTAAGTCCTCTAATGGAAGGCGGGCTCAAACCAAGTGTTGCTTTGGGCATGAAAAAGACATCATACCGTTGGTAATGAACCCCCAAAAGGATGGAACCATTAAGCATGACACCTCAATCTCATGCTTAAACAAACAAATAATTTGAAACCACTTTCAAAGCAAAGAAAAAGCCAAGAAAGGAAGGAGGTTGCAGAGGTGATTAAAGGTGAGAACAAGTAAGAAAAGTACTAAATAAATGCAATCAACTCAAATATGGTGGTGTCTAAGGCCTAAAACACCAAACTCGTAAGGACAATTACACTACAAGCATGCAATATAAGGCTCAAATGCAATGAACACTTAAAAATAGTCCTAAAACAGTGCTACATAAGTCCTAAAATATGCTGGAATTAAGACAAAAATAGCTAGGACAACAAGCTAAAACATGGATCATACTAGGCTAGTAAGCAAAACACAAGGAAGAGAGGCTAACCCCTCCAATTTTGAACTTCAAACCATTTAGCCACTGAAATAACTCTGAAAATCAGTGTTCAAAAACTCAAAAAAAGATAGTGTAAAGGTAAGAAACACAAGGGTAAAGGCCTTAAGAGCAAAGTGCAAAGAATGGTGAACCACCCCTCAACCATTATTGGCCTTAAAAGCCAAGTTTCAGCCCAAAAATATAGAGTTTATACAACCCAGAAATAAAGGAAAAACAGTATGAAAAAGAGTAAATAAAGCAAGTAGAGAAGCAAAACTTTATACCTCTTGAAGAGGAAAACCAATTCTAGGCAACAAATCAAGACAAACACACCCTCAAGAGCTCAAATAAGGCTCCAAGGTTCCTCAGCTCAAAGATGGAAAGGTTTGGTTAAGAGTGTATAGGCAAAAGCTTGAAAAAAGCTAAAAAATATCAAGAGAGAGATAAAATTGTAGAGAGAGAGAGAGAGAGAAATTTTTGCTCCAAAAAAATCCAACCTTAAAAATGGAAGGGGAGGCCTCCTATATGTAGAAAACCAAGCAACTCCTTCAGAAATATCTATAGATACACGTGTAGAAAGGTGCATGCATCTGTGCCAAAAGCTGGCACAGCTGGCACAGCTGGCAGAAAAATATCTGCAAAACACATTGGTGGCCGACAGGCTACTAATTGTGGCCAACAGGCCACATCAGTGGCTAGCAACCTGAAGCAATGGCCAGCAGCCCATAAGGTTGTAGGCTTGGAAATCCAAGGTTTTGGTCCAAAAACAAGGTGATAGGGGTGCAAGGTTTGGAGGGCTCAAAGCTGTGGCATTCTGCTAAGGACTTCGAGCACTTAACGAGCATATACGCTCATCATTGTGTGTGCAAGCGATGACGTCCAAGTCATAAAGGCAGTCCAAAATGGGGTGTCTACAGTTGCCCCTCTTTGACAGAACTCGGAGTCATGAAATGACGTGAGTGAATGTCAAAGCTTAAAGACAACCCATTTTGACAAGGCCGTAAGACTTGGACAAACAATAAAGATAGAAATAAATGGTTGCGCCTGCAGGCTGCCTATATATCCCTTTGCAAGGAATCAAACCAGTGTAGTTCTGGGGCAAGATGCAAATGATATGCACAAAAACTATGAAAACTGGACTCATGCTTCGTAAAGCTGGCTATTTTGAAAACTCATGAAGCAATAAGTAATAACGGATGCAATAAGCAAGATAATGAGATAATAACATATGAATGAGCAGTTTCAAGCTTAAAACCAACACAGGTTCCTTGCAAAAAGATATAAAAACACATTTTGACCACGCCAAAACACGAGACGAGGAAAGAAAACATAACTTAAGGTTGCGCCTCGCGCGTCCTGAGAAACTGAGAAACAAAAACCACTCGGGGTTGTGTTTCACACGTCCCGAGATAAAAAAACTGCTCAAGGTCGCGTTTCACGTGTCCTAAGAAACAGAGGAATGAAAACCGCTCGGGGTCGCACTTACGTGTCCTGAGATAAAAGCCACTCAAGGTCACGCTTCACGCGTCCTAAGAAACAAGAAAAATCCCTCGGGCTCGCGCTTCATGCGTCCCGAGATAAAACACGCCCAGGGTCGCGCTTCACTCGTCCTGAGATACAAGAGAAACCGCTCGTGTGCGCGCTTCACACGTCTCGAGATAAAACACGCCCAGAGCCACGCTTTACGCGTCCTGAGATACAAGAGAAACCGCTCGAGCTCGCGCTTCATGCGACTGCTCGGGCTCACGCTTCACACGTCTTGAGATAAAACATGCCCAGAGTCGCGCTTCACGCATCCTGAGATACAAGAAAATCGCTCTGGCTCGCGCTTTACGCATCCCGAGATAAAATAGAGAGGTCTGCGATAGATGCACAAAATAAATAAATGCGATAGATGCGCAAAGTGAACGCGTGCGATAAATGCCCAAAATGAACGTGATTATAAATCAAGATAGTGACAACTCATGTTCCATGCAAGATGGATAACTGACGTATGATGTTAATTGAAGGCATGTTATATGCAAGAAACAAAAACATATTCTATGCAAAATTGACAGCAGTTCTATGCATGAATCATAAATGATATAAGACGTGCGTGTAGCATGTATACATGTGAAATGCACCTTCTATGCAACGGAAGAGAACGAAGACATAATTTGACAAAACGTTCTGATTTACCTCTCGGAGGAATTGCAACATGTTCAAAAGGATATACCTCGTTCACAGTAGCAAGTGGGACACGTTCACACACCGAAACACAATTGCAAGCTTTCAAAATAGAACCATCCATACACTACCCAGGAAGTAGAAGCACAAAACAGCACCAGGACCTACCAGGGGAAACTGCCGGCCACCGATGGCAGATTCGAGGCAAAACTAACTTTTTGCTTCGGGTCTTTAAATATAGGCCTCAAGGCTTCATTTCCTCACACCCACAAGGCTAAAATAGCTCTTCCTCTCTCTCTCTCTCTAAGTACTTTCTCTCTCTAGATCTGTGCTTTATACGCATTTTCCAATGCCCCACGCAAACTTTTTTCATAAAACCCTCTTAGTTCTCTACATTTTGAACCGATCAGATTTTGATTTTGTCATTTTTTCTCGAATTTTCACCACTTTAGGTTTGTTCCCCTCGAGTTTCTCTCAGGTTTTGTGAACTTTCCCGAGTTTTGACTTTTTCTCCCATTTTCTCTCTCCTAGGGTTGACTTTTTCCAAGTTTACCCTCTTTTCCCCATTTTTCTTCACTTTTCACCTACTTTTCACCTATTTTCCAAATGGCAGATGAGATTCCTCATGATGGAGCTCCTCCAGAGGTTCTACCTGTGTTTCCACCCGTTGCCAAGGTAGAGGAGCCAGCAGCTGCCGAGGCCGGAGAGGCGGCAGAGGGCATCAAGGCTAACCTTGAGGCGGAGTTTGCGCTTGAGTTCGAGCCAAAGTCGTTACCATTGAGAGTGTGGCCCTTCGATTCGGCAACATATCATCCCCACACACACATATTATTGCCTGGAGGGATTAGGTATTTCAGCGATTTTGCTCACGGCATACCAGAGGATCTCCAGCTGAGGAAACCGGCCTCCCACATTTCTTCCAGCGCCACTGAGGTATGAACTATGTTTTCATGCATTCTTACCTTTCCTTTAACTGCAGTTCTTGCACTGTCCGTTCATCTGATTATTTTTTCATCACTGCCTGATTCACTCTTTTTCTTTGCCACGGGGAGACTCCCATGCCTACAGGAGGTACGAAGCGACGATAGTGAGGGACCAGTACGACAAGCTCCCTGCCGGGGTTCGCGACATCGTCGATAAGACTGGCTTCGGCCTTTTCTGCTTTGGCCTAACATTCTTCATAGCGAGTCATCCCTCTTCTAGGAGTGCTAGTAGAGAGGTAATGGGACACCACCAACTCCTTCCACCTCTTTAGTGTCAGAGAGATGATGATGACTCTCTACGACTTTGCCATGATAACAGACTTAAGAGTAAGGGGTGATCCAATCTCTTTTGACACAGACATGGGCGAGTGGGAGGCTACTTGAATCGATCTGTTTAGAGTGCGCCCACCTCTGTACCGACCAGCCATGGTAAGATACAGTTGGTTCACCGAGCAATTCTGCAGGAGTGAGCCTGAGACGCTGGAGGAGATAGAGCAGTATGCCCCAGGCTTCCTGATGCTTGTCCTCGGTACCACCTTGTTTTCGAGCAAGTGGAACACCGTGGGTTTATATCTGTTAAGTGCCCTGGTGACCCTTCCTTGTGTGCGATTCTATGACTGGGGCGGAGCTGGCCTCGCCACTCTATATGGCTATATGAGCTCCACCTCCTGCCTAAGAAGAGAGCGGATCAGAGGCTACTGGCGAGCCTGGAAGGTATGTATTTCAGTTCCTTCTTTGCACTTTACACTTTCTACTTTACATTTTTTGCTTTATATTTGTTCAACACCTGTGCTTTTTACTTTGCACTTTCTGTATCTGTTCATGCTCTGTGCTTTCTACTTTGCACTTTCTATATCTGTTCATGCTCTATGTTCATATCATTGCACTTTCCTTGTAGCTATGGGTTTATGCATATTTTCCAGCCCTCGCTCCAAAGCCAATAGAGGAGCTCCCCCGTGTGGTTCCCTACTCAAGACGATACGATGGTCGGTGTCAGTACTGGAGGCGTGAGACCTTTGCCTTCTTCTGCCATTACTTTGATATAGTGGCCGGCCACGAGGTAACCCGAAACATAGTCATTTTTGCTTTACTACTGTTCTGATTCAAACTTTGGCAACTAATGACAACTAACAATCTGTACATTCTCTGTTTGCAAATCGTGTGGCAGCCTTGGTCCATGATGCCGATCAGGGTGAGAAAGTAGTATGTAGAAGCTTGGTGCACATCGCGCTTCCAGATTTTGTTGGAGGGCCCAGTCTGCCGGGTTTGGTTTTTGAGCAAGAGATTCGTTTGCCAGACTGTGGGCTTCCCTGATCCAATCGTTCCGATGCCACCCCCAAAGTCTATGAGGACAACGGACAGCCTATCCGTTGACACAGTCATACAGTTCATGGTGGGCTTGGATGCTGACTTCTTCAGAGGAGAGGGCGATTACACGACATTTATTCAGACCCTCCTTATGCCTCCTCTGACAGGTGCTCACACAGGTAAGGGAACAGGGGCTCCTGTGGCAGGCGAGATGACTCAGGCGACTAGGGCCCATACTAGAGGGGCTCCTCTTGTTGAGCATACTATCCATTGACCGGAGCTTTCCAACACGCTTATATGCTGGCGGCCTACTGGGACTGCTTACCAGATTCCGATCGAGCCGGCAGAGGCAGGGCACGAGTATGTCGGAGTTCAAGGCTCATTCTAGGTATGGACCACACTTTACAATTTGCACTCTCACATTTCCATTTCAGACATGTTTATTTCAGACATTGATCACCCAAATGCACTTGCAGGCATCTATAGAGTATACAGGGAGCTTCTTAAGCTGGTGGTTTCCTTGATGGGTATGGTGCAGATGAGGGAGATGCTACTTGGTCTCTACAGTATCCAGGTAATTTCTTTCAATTTGGGCTTCATGCTATCATATTTCCACTGATACACTTGCATTTCAACTGTAATCTTTCCCAAACTGCACTGATACACTGTACTCACACACTATACTCATACTGTATCTGATTTTTGCATGACACTTATTCTGCATACTATGCCAGCATCTGATACACACGCTATAGCTGATATGTTGACAATTATTTTTTCCAGATTCCATCTGCACCGATGACACCAGCGGCAGCAGCAGCACTACCACCAGCAACACCTCCTCCAGTAGCAAGGAGGAAAGAGAGACAGGCCCCAACTCGTGATCGAGATGTGAGTCGTGGCCGAGGCAAGGATAAGGGCACCCGAGGCCAGAGTAGTCCTTCAGAGCCCATTTTGAGCGACGATGATGCTAAGACTAGTGACTCCAAAGAGGCAATGAGTCGGGATTTTAAGTCATCCAAGAGTAGAGGTGATGATGCTGGCTCGGGGTCTGAGAGCAGAGGTGATGCCAAGGCAAGCTCTGAGACAGGGAGTGGAGATGATACCAGCTCTGGTTCAGAGTCTGATTTTGACAGCAGTGCCGATGGAGATAGTGCTCTCGAGTCCTCTCCGAGGGAGAAGACGAAGAAGGCCTCTCGGGTCTGAGGTGACTGCAGCTATTTTTTTTTTTTTTTGGGTACTTTTTCCTTAGTTTTTTTTTTTTTTTTTTTTGGTTAGTAGCATTAGCACATGTATAGCTTCAGATAAGTTTTATTTTGCTTTTGAAACTTGTATACCTCTTTTGTAAAAACCATGATCGGAATAAAACCTCGTAGTTTTTTGTTTTTATGAAAAGTGTTGTCATTTTTCCATCATGAGCACCATATTTGCATGAAATGGAAATGGAATCGAATTGGCCAAGAGAACACTTGATTGAAACAATGTTCTTAATTGGGTAATGAGCCGAACAACAACCGAAATACAAAATACAACTCGATAAACAAAGTAAAAATAATTCGAATACAAAAAAGCAAACTTGCTAAAACCAAAAGACTCAAAGCAAGACCTTAAAACACACAAAGATCAAGACAAAACACATGCTGCTAGTGTTGCCCAGCACATAGGTGGATGGCAGGCTAGAAAGAGGGACTGTCGGCCACAAAAAGAAGTCGCCGGCCAGAGGGGGGTGGCCTGCCGGCCACCAAAGTAGCCTGCCGGCCACTAGTGTAAGTAACCTCCAGATTGTTGATAGCTGGCTTCCACTCACAGCCTTATCTTCTACAAAAGTTTCTGCTTCGTGATTTCTTCTCCAGAACCTCATTTCAGCTGCAATTTCTTCCACAAATGGAGATATTCCTTGCCGAGAAGCTCATGGATTGGATAGCTGCTTTAGACAGCACGAAAAAGGTAAATTTTTGGGGTTTCGACAAAAATACACTTTTTTCGTTAAGCCGTACTCCACTTTGTTTTCTGTTCCTTCATGCCGCAGCCCGATGCTGGGACCCAATTACACACGTCTTTCGCTTTGGGAAACAAGAAATATGCCCGACACTTGAAGAATTTCAGGCACTAATGGAATCTGGCGCAATGAGGAAATCATGCTTCAGCCCTATTTTGGCCATGGCCAAGCTTTGGGATGGATGTGTGGGCTCACTCTGCACGAGGCTCGGTCTCTGGCCCACAATAAAAAACTAGACATACCCAGCTTGATTCATCGATTTTCCAACATCGGTGACAGAGGCGACCTTCTCTGGCTAGATTTTCGACAACATGCCCTCTGCTTATGTATACTTGCACATTTCCTTCTTGTCCCTAGTTTCGGTGAATCTAGTATTCGGTTGATCGAAGTGGCCCAAAGTCTGAAAGAAAGTAAGAGTTGTATTGGTTTGGCACTGGTCGAGACCTTGATAGGCTTAGATGCCTTTCATCGACGAGAGACTACCAGATTCGCGGGGAGTCCACTACTTCTTTAGGTATTGTTTCCCACCCTTTCTTATATATGCTTCTCACATCACTCGGCACTCATGCTCTATTTTTCTCTCAAAGCCCTTTCCTTATACTTCTCTCAACATATATCTTTCTATTCTTTAATCTCTCTTTTCTTTCATCCCTTCCCAGGTGTGGCTTATGGATAAGCTGAAGGTAGTGGACTCTTGCCCTAAGTACTCAACTCAAGGTTATTTCTTCCGCCATCAACTAGTGGATTTCCCCAACGAGTGATGGCGGTGCAACTGGATATGCAGTAGGTCTGCTGCTGACATAGCTTGGCGTTTCCTTATATGTGTTTCTCACATCACTCAGCACTCATGCTCTATTTTTCTCTCAAAGCCCTTTCCTTACTCTTCTCTCAACATACATCTCTATATTCTTTAATCTCTCTTTTCTTTCATCCTTTCCCAGGTGTGGCTTATGGATAAGCTGAATGTAGTGGACTCTTGCCCTGAGTACTCAACTCGAGGTTATTTCTTCCGCTACCGACTAGTGGATTTCCCCAACGAGGGATGGTGGTGCAACTGGATATACAGCAGGTCTGCTGCTGACATAGCTTGGCGTTTCAATTACGCTCTTTCAAAGAATAAGTTGACTTGGCTTGAGGACGAAGAACAAGTTGGGCTATCTTTGGCTACGGAGACTTCTGCAAGCGCGAGCAGAAAACATAGAGCTACCTGACTTGGCTGTGTCCCTAGTTTTACTGCTTTGATCTTTCTTTTCAAGTTTTATGATGTAAAAGCAACTTTGATTTAAATAAGAGAGTTAGAAAATGTACTTGTGTTGAAATCAATGGAATTAATGTTGCAAGTACTGAAAATTTTCCTTTTGGTCCCAAAATAGTCCAAGTCGTAAAAAGGTAAATTTTGAGCAAAATCAACTTTTATTAAAACTTTTCAAAACAACTTTCAAAAAAGGTCATTACCTGACATTCATGGGACCAACCCCCAAGATGTACGGCCTCGAATCAACAGATCACGACTACCCATAACTGCATCCGCCATACTGGCCCTTCTACCAACATAAAGATCACACAACCGTGCTAACTGATAATGGAGAAAGATGACCGGATCAAATATGAATGAATAGGATAGTTGAGTTGGAGATGATTACGATCGAACTTCAGGATAACGTTGCCTATGTATCCCAAAGATGGGAATCAGGCCTTACGTAGTTCGGTTAGGGTTCGCTCGAGTGTTAACTCTCTCCTTCTGCGCTCTAACTTTTGCCAAAGTCGCCCTTTAGGGTTTTTAACCTTGCGAGCTCAGTTTTCTTTATTTCTAATTTTTCATGCTCTAACTTTTTCCTAAGTCGCCCTTCCGGGTTTTCGGCTTAGGGAGCCTCTCAGGGATAGTATTTCTTCAACTTGTCCATGTTGATTGGTTGTGAAAATTCTAGGCCATCTAAGTCGATGAGAATAACTGCTCCACCCGACCAAATAGCTTTGATGATGTAAGGACCAATCCAATTGGGTCTAAACTTGCCCCTATAGTCATGAATGGAAGCTCGGTTGTCTTTCAAGACCATATCCCCCTCCTTGAGATTCCAGGACTTAAATTTCTTGTTAAAAGCCCTAGCAATTCTGCGTTGGTAGCCCTGAACATGACACAATGCCTTCAGCCTTCTCTCATCAAACAACATCAACTCCTCAAATCTACTATGTTGCTAGTCCGCCTTTGCTATCTGACACTCAGCCATAACTCACAATGACGGGACTTTTATTTCAATTAGCAAAATGACTTCTATCCCATAAACGAGAGAACAAGGAGTTTCCCCTGCAGACGTCCGGATTGAAGTTCTATAAACCCAGAGTGCAAATGGTAATTTATCTAGTCAGTGCCCTTAGGTCTCAACCATCTTCTGCAAGATATTCTTAATGTTCTTGTTGGTAGCTTCAACAGCTCCATTGGTTTGCAGCCTGTATGTAGATAACTTATGGAAAGCCACATTGTATTTCTCCAACAAGTCTATCACCTCTTTCTTAAAGCGGGAGCCATTATCTTATATGATCTCGTTTAAGACTCTGTACCGGCAAATGATATTGTTTCTGATGAACTTGGCCACATGGGATGATTTCAACACTCAATAGGACTGAGCTTCCACCCACTTTGTAAAGTAATCAATTGCCACCAAGATATATTCATGCTCATTCGATCCTTTTGGCATGACTGCGCTGATGACGTCGATTTTCCAGACCGAGAAAGGCCATGGCGAACTCATGTTGTACAGTTTTGACGGCGGGATATTGATGCGATTAGCATGAATTTGGCATTTGTGGCATCGCCGAACAAAACCAATACAATCCTCCTCCATGGTGGACCAGTAGCAACCTTGCCTGAGAATCCTCTGGGCTAGTATCACACCGTTTATACGTGTCCCGCACTCCCCTCCATGGATGGCCTTCATCAAGCACTTTGATTCCTCTTCTTCCACACATAACTTATGCATTCCCAGATGACCTCTTTTATACAGTGTACCTCTGTAGATGATGAATTAGACGGCCATTCACCGTATTCCCCTTTTGTCCTTGGCATTTGCCCTTGATGGATAAATCTCCTTTTCCAAGAAGTTCTAAATATCGTAGTACCAGGGGTTTTTGTCTTGCCCTTCATCAATTGCGGTGATAGTTTCATAAGCTGGCATGTATTTCTGCTCAATGATAATTGGACGCATCTGAACTCCAAGTAGGATGTCTGCCACAGAAGATAGAGTTGCTAAAGCATCAGCAAACCTGTTGTTCTCTCTCAGTAGATGCGTGAAAGTCAGCTTTTCAAACCTAGGAATCAGAACATCCAGGGTCTGATGGTAAACTTTCATCTTCTCTTCTTTGACTTTCCAGTCTCCATTTGCTTGAGAAACAACTAAGTTCGAGTCCCCGATAACATCCAACCTTTTTGTCCCTAGTTCTAGGACGACTTCTAAACCAGCAATACACGCTTCATATTCTACCTCATTATTGGACACCTTGAATCAGAGTTTGAAGGCTAAAGGTATATGGGAGTCATTGAGGTGCTATTAGCAACACACCTATCTCATAACCGTACTGATTGGCTGCTCTATCAAAGTACATCATCCAAGACTCCTGCTCAACTTGTAGAATGGCCTCATCTGGGAACAAGTATTCCACCGCCTCATCCCCTTCTACCAGGTGATCTACCAGGAACTCTGCTACAGCTCTTCTCTTGACCGACTTACGGGTGACATATTTGAGATCAAATTCAAAGAGGAGAAGCAACCAACAGGTTAGCCTACCAATAAGTGCTGGTTTCTCAAAGAGATATTTGATGGGGTCTAATCTCGAAACCAAGATTACAGAGTAAGCTAACAAGTAGTGCCTCAACTTCTGGGTAACCCATACCAAGGCTAGGCAAGCTTTCTCCAACGAAGTAAAGCGGGTCTCGTAATCTAGTATTTTCTTGCTTAAATAGTATATGGCTTTCTCCACCCTATCTTCAGATTCTTGAGCGAGCATGCATCCCATGGTCGTGTCTGTCACTGACAAGTACAGAATCAAAGGCCTCTGTAGCTCTGGCGGCAACAACACAAGCAGATTCTGGAGGTATTGCTTAACTTGCTCAAAGGCAAATTAACATCGATCATCCCATTGGAATTTATTCCCTTTCTTCAGTAGACCAAAAAGTGATTCACAAGTCAAGGTTAATTTGAAAATAAACCGTCTTATGAATTGCACTTTACCCAGAAAGCCTCATACCTCCTTTTTAGTCCTTAATGGTGGCATTTCTCGGATGGCCTTGATTTTAAAAGGATCTACTTTGATGCCACTCTGTATGATCAGAAAGCCCAGTATTTTCCTCACTATTACACCGAAGATGCATTTCTGCGGGTTTAACCTCAACCTATATTCTCTGATTCGTTGAAAGAATTTCTTCAAGGTAGTGTAGTAGCCCTCTTTTTCTTTGGACTTGACAATCATGTCGTCCACGTACACCTCGACCTCTTTGTGGATCATATCATGCAGAATGGTGGTCGTAGCCCGACATTCTTCAGCCCAAACGGCATAACCCGGTAGTAGTAGATCCCCCACGGTGTAGTGAATACGGTCTTCTCTCTGTCCTCGGGCACCATTAGAATCTGGTTGTACCCGAAAAACACGTCCTAAAAGGATAGCAATGCATGGCCCGCAGTAAAATCCACTAACTCATCAATATGCAGCAGAGAAAAGTCATCCTTCAAATTGGCTCTATTCAAGTCCCGGAAGGCCACACACACCAGGATTCTACCATCATTTTTCAACACTAGGACGATATTGGACAACCAAGTTGTATATTCAGATACTAACAAGAAACCTGCCTCAATCTGCTTGGTGACCTCTTCCTTGATTTTCAATGCCCAATCCAGACAGATTCTATGCAACTTCTGCTTGACGGGTCGGGTCTTCGGGTCAAGAGGGATTCGATGCTGTACAATCTCAAGATCGATTCTAGGCATGTCTTCGTAAGACCACGCAAAAATATCTTTGAAATCTTTTAACAAAGCAATTAAGCACTTGTGCTCCTCTGAAAACAGCGTGGACTTGATCTGAACTAGACGCGGATCCTTCTCAGTACCCACATTAATAGCAATGATTTCATCAGCACAGGGTTTAGCAAACCTCTCATCCTCTCAATTAATCAAGTTTTTCAAAACCAAGGGAATTCCTTCCTCTTTATTTTTATTAAAATTCTGAAAATCTTGGTCAATACAATAAATAAGCGGCACAGAGAAATTCTCAAAATCAGCAGCATTCTCATTCATAAGTTATGGCTCCTCTGTTACAATCGACTCAAAAGCAAAAGAAAAAGAGGACTTGGACAAGACCTTGGCATCCGGGTTACCACCCCCAGGAATACCAAACTCAGACTCAGAAGAACCGGAATCTGATCCTGACCCCACAGACTTAGTGGAATCAAATTCTAGCTCATCACCCAACTCAAAACTACACAGATAGCCCTCCTCTAGCTGCCAGATAAGATATGGTGCCTCTAATGCATCCAAAATGTTGTTGGTTGGGTTCACACCCGGTTCTTCCCCGATCATAGAGATGGTAAGGTTATCCCCCAAGTTCTCTAAGTCAGCCGCAAGATCTGTAAGGAGACAAGCCAGTGCTGCCCCTACTCCAAGTTCGCTATTGTTTGAGTCACTTTCCATGCTCTGTTCAGCTTTAGTACTTGGTTCAGCCTTTTCCTCGATATCACTATCTTGCAGCTAAAGGTCAAAGAAGATTTCGAACCCGGGGACATACTGCTTCATGGAATTCATCCAAGGCTTGGGAAAGCTGCAAAAGGGGGAAATCTTCTCCCTCTCAAACAAAGTGGCCATTCAACGTTCCCTAGATTGGCCTGTGGATGAGCTCATAGTGTTTGCCGGCCTGCTTGGCTTTGGCTCTGGCTCTGATTTCTTCTCCTTTCCTAATCCAGTCCTCTTTGGTGGGTACATAGCTCAGACCAAAGGCATGTGGATTGTGTGGCACGTCTGTTAGTGTAGCGATGCCTTTTTGACCGCTTCTTCTGAGTCCTATTCCTGGCACATACTACAATTTGTTCATAAAATAGATAGACTAGGCATTGACATATATGCCCTTGTCTATGGCCAAAATGGTCTGCACTACCCGGGCTTCAGCCAGAGGGAACCTTGAGAGGAATACATCCTCATCGCCATGAGTGATCTCCAACACTGGTGTAGCTACCTCTGGCGGGGGATAGATGGATGGATGAATTCCTGAAAACAATCGCCACTCCTTTTCCGTAAGGGTACTTCAATATCTGATGGAGGGTGGAGGAGACAACTTTCACATGATGCAACCAAGGCCTCCCTAGCAGTAAATTAAAGGTGGCCGGCACATCTAGGACATGGAACTCAACATCTTATTGAGCTAGGCCCACCTGGACTCTGATTTGCACCATGCCCATGACCTCCCTACTCGTATTATCATATGCCCGAATTACTTGGACTGTGGGCACAAGGTCTACTGGTTTTAGACCAATTGCATAAGCTGTGCGGGAAGGACAAACATTGATAGCCGAACCGGTATATCAACACCACCGACACCCATTTCTCCCTACACTCAACAAATATGTACAAAGGTTTGTTGTGAGCTGAGCCCTCTGGTGGCAATTCTTCGTCAGAAAAGGTTAGGGTTGGCCCAGCACCACCTGGGAAGACCAATCCCACAAGCTATTCGGGGGTAGTGTCAATGGACAATTTAGCTTTGTCCATTGCTAACAGTACTGCTTGTCGATGTACCTGGGAGGCCATCAAAAGACCCCAGATTGAGATGTCAGCTTGGATTTTCTTGAGTTGCTTCAACACTACCTCTTCCTCCAACTGGTTCTCTTTCTATTTCTCAACCTCTCTGTCTTTTCTAGATGTCTTAGCTTGATCTAAGTGCAGTGGCTTAAAATACCGTCCACTTCTTGTCATGTGATCTATTTTTTCCGCGTACCACATGTTGTCTGGAAGGCACTCACCCCAGTCTTCGAAAGTGTGAGCCAAATGTAGATCGTCATCATCCCACTATACACCTTCAATAGCCGACAAACAGTTGTCCAGCTCCGTTTGTATTACCTTCACATCACAGGTATCCCCCACAAGATGTTAGGTCATTACTACTTTCTGGTTGTCTTCAACCTTTTCTCGCTCAAACTGCTTCAGTGCAGCTTCCTGTTCTGTGTCCACAGTGCTCACAGCGCCCGGTTCCTGAGTTGAATTTTCTATGTCGGCGTTTTCCGGCAACTTTCCCTTTTCATCGGCCCTTCCGACCACTATAGCAATTCATGCTTTCTTTTCTTCCGGTTTCATTTTAGTTCCTTTTTCCTTATCCGGCTCATCACTCAGCCACCCAGAGTTGTCCATTGATCCATTCAAATCAAAACAGCCAATCTGCACATCCCCTTGATCCTGTTTATTAAAGAACTGCAAGTTGTCTAAATCCTCCTCTAGTTCCACCAAATCATCCAACCCCTGGCTTGGGCCATCTTCCCTAACCACATTAACCTCCACTACAGTTGGAAACACCAATTCCGACATGACTTGACTAGTCGGCACAATGTAGCAGCTTGGATCGTACCCTACCTTAGGCAAGTCCTCTGAGCTCTCCGGCAACAGACTCATATTTTCCTCTAAGACCAGCCTCCTTTCTACTGCAACTGTCACCACCACAGGCTTAGGTTGAAGTGCAGACGTGTCCATCATGCAGAAGTCTGTGCCTTCAGGAATGAACAACGCCGGTCTTAGTGGGTGAGAAGGGGTAATATATATGCTAGGGTCATAGGGGATGGCCAGTGTATGTATTAGGTTTAGATTTTGAGGTGGGGGAACTTGATTGTGGGCCAGGAGAGGGTTTGTAGTTACTTTTGGTTTCTGGGGTGGTGCGATCACCTTGTTGTCAATAAGGTCTTGAATCTCATCACGCAGTCAGAAGCATTGGTCGGTATCATGACCATGCTGTTGGTGAAACGCACAGTATTTTGCTGGGTTGTGTTTAAGTGGAAGAGGATCAGGTAGTGAGTAAGGCTCTAATGGTTTGAGGTGCTCTTTTTTGACCAACAACACCTTCATGGCTTGAGATAGGGTCATATAGAGTTGGGTAAAGGTCCTCTGGGATCGGGCAAAATTAGCTGAAGTTTGTGGTGCTATGTTAGCAAAGGGATTGGCAATCTTGGTTGTGGTGGTGATAATGCTCACATCTGACGGCCTCGCAGCTGTGTTACCACTAGTGGTAGCATTGGAACTGCGGACAAAAGGCCTTTATGCTTACTCTTTCTTATCTGTAATCAGTCCTTGTTTTATGGCGTCTTCGATCTGAACCCCCATCTCATGGAGCTCAGTGAATGTGAACAGAGGTGGGACAATCATTTTCTATAACAACTTCCCATGCAGATTGTAGACTACCATCCATATCTGATCTTTCTCAGAAGGCCTTGTGGTCATCATTAAAGCTTTAGCCCTCTACTTCGTCACAAATTCTGAGAAGCCCTCATTCGGCTCTTAGAGCGTTGCCTCAAGATCACGAGTTGTGACCTCGATTTGTGTGTTATACGAGTACTGAGCAATAAAGGCCTCGCTATTTCCTCCTAATTCTACTTAACAGAATCCTCCAACTTCGCATACCAAATGGCCACTATACCAGACATGGTGCGGCCAAAGAGAGACAGCTTCTGTAATTTGGTCAGGCCCATCGGCCGCAGGATATCTAAAAATAGTCATAGATGAACCATGGGATCTCAAGAGCTGTCAAATCGATCAATGTGCAGGATTTTGAATCGATCTGGCAATGTCACTGCAGATTCGGTATACCCGTCCTCTATGTCAGAAATGGAATTAACACCTTGGGCTCTCTTGAATAGCTTCTCTACCTTGTTGACCTTAAGCACAGTTGGATCAACCTCAAACTCAAATAGAGCTTCAGTTTGATACACAGGTGTTTTGAAGGCTTGAGCTGGGATCGGGTCTACCGGATTGCCCTGATTTTCTTAGACATTAGCAGTATGGGTAGTTGCTCCGAGTGTTGGGATACCCGTAGGAGGTGCATGGAATGCAGAAGCCACTGCGGGCTGTGGTTTTTGTTGTTGTAACCCATTTATTACCTTAGCCTAACGGACTATGACCTCGGCTTGACGAGTAGCAACTTGCTGTAGGGTTTCAACTGTTTACTGAAGATGATGTATTAATTCCTCCATACTGAGTGGGGGATACTGTGCCATCAGAATATGTAAAAAATCTCGTGCTGGACTAGAAGTAGAAGATTGTCCCTAAGCCTGACTGGATGCCAGTGAATTGAGGGGTGACTGCTTTAAAAACTGGACCGGTGAACTCTATCTAACTCTCCTCTGTCTTGTAACCGATGGGAGTGAAGTCAACACGGGTTGTCCCCGAACAAGTTCATCGGCTTTGCAAAGCCTTCTGACTCGGGTCCAGAGTACTTGAGGGATATCCAAACTCTCTGAAGCTATGGTGTTAAACTACCTAGCAAAAAGAAATAAAGCAAAAAAAAAGCAGTAATCAGAAACCGCACAGCACCTCAACTAATGATGTTACTAACACCGATGTAATCAAAGTTGAAGGATTGCACTCAACACTAAATTTTGCCCCCAAAATGGATACCAAACTTACAACTAATAAGCACTTTCCTATATAGTTTCACTGTAAAGCACATACCAGTTAAGTGAGAGCCAAAACACCCTTATGAGGGGGGGAAAGTTACCCTGTCCCAGTTTCGTTAAGCACTAGGGTTCACTATTCAAACAAAGCGGTTTCACGCAATCCTGTATTCGGGTGAGCATCATGTCCTAGTTTGGAACAGTCTCTATGGCTTTTTGATATGCAACTAGGCCAAATGGTTAAAAGCATACCTCAGCAAGACTACCCAATATACCTCTCACACCTAACACTGAGAAGTGAAAGGAGGATCAAACAGTAAAGCGGTAGTCCAGATCCAAGGATTGTGCTCCCAACATGGCAGAGCCCAGCCTTTTGGCAAGCTTTTCAGGCAAGCCTTCGGCAAATCGTTAAGGAATAGCAGATGGCAAACACAGTGACTTAAGCGCACCGATGCAAATGCGATGCAACAAAAAAAAAAAAACAAGCATATAAGTGTATATAAAGTTTCATATTATGAAGTTCGAGTCAAGTTCTCTAATTTTCCCAATAGACTCGCCAGAAACTGTAGCTCGACTTTTCGTGCCCCCTTTCAGAAGACGAATAAGCCCTACAATAGCGGACTCCCGCGGTTCTAAATCTGATCTCACAAGTACAATGTGAAATAGATAATCACCAAATGGTCCAAATTCGGCAAATCTTTTGGAAAATCAATTTTGAATAAAAAATGTCAAAAACAGACTGCTTTGCTAGATACAGAGTCGCCACCTAAATATTTTTTGAGAAAATTTAGGAAACCCATGACTCGTGCCAAAGGCCATGTGTTCATCACCAAGATTGTCTCGGCTCAGGAACTTAGATAGGAGGGGAGAAGATCATGAATTGAGCACCCCCACTCGTCCGATCAAAGATCAGCCTCTACTAATCATGACATGAATCTTATGTATATTATATGCTCTTGTTCCGGTTTCTAGCATTACTATATGCACACACATAAGTATAGACTAACTTGCAAAAATTGGAACACTTGATTTCATGTTTATTTTGAAAATTGTTTTGAATATGTACCACTTGAAAAAGTGATCACATATGAACGTTACTCAAATTATTCCAATTGAAGCAATTAGCCTTCATCCACAAACATTCAAGAAATTTATCTTTTAAGCACTTGGCCTCATGGAAAGCATGCTAGACATGGCAACATCAACATGTGATATGCTAAAGTGAGTAAAGGCCCACCTAGTACTCTAAGCCAATAAGAGAAACGAGTTAGAAAAATGTATGATTCCTAACTATGCAATATGACGAATGCAACACATGCGATATGCAATTACTAGGCTCAGCTACTAATATGGCATATGAATCAATTTGATGACGGTCTAAGCACGTATTCAAAGAAGTATTTAAACTAACAATGCAAGTTAGAATGATGCGCCGAGCCCCAGTGCATGCAATACAAGTGGATTCAAACATGGAGAATGCTAAACAAAACATGATGCTCTAAACTAAACATCATAACCTAGTAAATAAAATGGGGAAAGACGTAGGGTTGGAAAACATACACACTATTATAACATTGCGCCCTCACATAGGAGGGTCTAAATAAATTAACTAGCTAACTAAGCTAAGCTAATTAAGCAACTATTACAAACCCATATGGATAATTTAGCTAAACTACTTAACTAATTATTACAAACCGATTTAATAAACTATTCTAGCTAACTAATTATTGCAAGACAAAATTAGCTAACTAATTAATTACAAAACAAAGTAACCAAATTAACTACTCTAATTACTCTTTCTCGGGAAACGAAGAATGCTCATGCATGCACAGACTTTTCACTTGAAAAAGACACTGTTTCTACTGCTGAATGCCTCTGTTGCACAGTAGAACACTTGCACTGATTTCCACCTCCAGAGCAACTCTGTTCTGCTTCAAAAGTACACTGCTAGATTTTGCACTGGTGGCAGGCAGAGGGCCTGCCGGCTACTGATGACTGGATTGTCCTGTTGTAAGAGCTAACTAATTATTACAAGACAAAATTAGCTAACTAATTAATTACAAAACAAAGTAACCAAATTAACTACTCTAATTACTCCTCCTCGGGAAACGAAGAATGCTCATGCATGCACAGACTTTTCACTTGAAAAAGACACTGTTTCTACTGCTGAATGCCTCTGTTGCACAGTAGAACACTTGCACTGATTTCCACCTCCAGAGCAACTCTGTTCTGCTTCAAAAGTACACTGCTAGATTTTGCACTGGTGGCAGGCAGAGGGCCTGCCGGCTACTGATGACTGGATTGTCCTGTTGTAAGAAAGAGCAAACAGAGCAGGGATAGGGTATTCTCAAGGGTTTGTTTGCACAATTTACCCCTCCATATCATTTGAACAGCTCAAACGAGTAGTAAGTTTGATTCACAAATCACCAATGGATGTAATTTCATTGCATGATGACTTATGAATCAAGTGTGCAAGTTCAATGAATGCAACAAAACAAGACTCTCAAAATCACCTCCCTATCATGAAAGATCAAAGGAAGTAGTTGACAATGAATCTTGAACCGTTTTCATCACTAATGAGTGTGAAACGACTCAAGACAAGGTTCAATTAACGTCCGATCGAACCCAAATCAAATTATTATCTTGCTCTTTTTTGTTCACTAATGTTATTACTCCATTTTAGTTACCTCTCAATTCTTTAATCAATTAATTCCAAAGGTGAATTTAATCCTCTAATGGAAAGATGGCTCAAACCAAGTGTTGCTTTAAGCATGAAAGAGACATCATACTGTTGGCAATGAACCCCCAAAGAGATGAAACCATTAAACATGACACATCAATCTCATGCTTAAACAAACAAATAATTTGAAACCACTTTCAAAGCAAAGAAAAATCCAAGAAATGAGGGAGGCTGCAGAGGTGATTAAAGGTGAGAACAAGTAAGAAAAGCACTAAATAAATGCAATCAACTCAAGTAAGGTGGTGTCTAAGGCCTAAAACACCAAACTCATGAGGACAATTACACTGCAAGCATGCAATATAAGGCTCAAATGCAATGAGCACTTAAAAACAGTTCTAAAACAGTGCTAAATAAGTCCTAAAATATGCTGGAATTAAGACAAAAATAGCTAGGACAACAAGTTAAAACATGGATCATACTAGGCTAGTAAGCAAAACACAAGGAGGGGAGGCTAACTCCTCCAATTTTGGACTTCAAACCATGATTTTAGCTACTGAAATAACTCTAAAAATCAGTGTTCAAAAGCTCAAAAAAGTAGTGTAAATGTGGGAAACACAAGGGTAAAGGCCTTGAGAGCAAGGTGCAAAGAATGGTAAACCACCCCTCAACCTTTATTGGCCTTAAAACCCAACTTTTAGCCCAAAAATACAGAGTTTATACAGCCCAAAAACAAAGGAAAAACAGTAGGAAAAAGAGTAAATAAAGCAAGTAAAGAAGCAAAGCTTTATACCTCTTGAAGAGGAGAACCAATTCTAGGCAACAAATTGAGACACACACACCCTCAAGAGCTCAAATAAGGCTCCAAGGTACCTCAGCTCAAAGATAGAGAGGTTTGGTTAAGAGTGTATAGGCAAAAGCTTGCAAAAAAGCTAAGAAATTTCAAGAGAGAAAGAAAATTGTAGAGAGAGAGAGAGAGAAAGAGAGAGAGAGAATTTTTTGCTCCAAAAAAACCCAACCTTAAAAATGGAAGGGGATGCCTCCTATATATAGAAAACCAAGTAACTCCCTCAGAAATATCTATACATACATGTGTAGGAAAGTGCATGCATCTGTGCCAATAGTTGGCACAGCTGGCAGAAAAATATCTGCAAAACACATTGGTGGCGAGCAAGCTACTAATGGTGGCCGGCAGGCCATATCAGTAGCCGGCAACCAAAAGCAACGACCAACAGCCCATTGTAGTGGCCGACAGGCCACCAGAGGTTGTAGGCTTGAAAATCCAAGGTTTTGGTCCAAAAACAAAGCAACAAGGGTGCAAGGTTTGAAGGGCTTAAAGTTGTGGCATTCTGCTGAGGACATCAAGCACTTAATGAGCATATACACTCATTATTGTGTGTGCAAGCGATGACGTCCAAGTCGTAAGGTCGATCAAAAATGGGGTGTCTACATCTCTCAATTTCATCTTATAGGCCTCTGCAGTACAATCTACATGCTGATTACCAAACTCATTGTCTCCAGACTCAGGCCTTTCCTCAATGACATTATTAGCCCATTTCAATCTAGTTTCATAGCAAGTAGAAGAGGCACAGATAATGTCATCATTGTCCAAGAATGCATCCATTCTTTCAAAGCCAAAAAAGGCAATTCTGGAGACATGCTCATTAAACTTGATCTTGACAAAGTTTTTGACAAACTTGAATGGAGCTTTATTAGGAAACTCCTCATCTTTTTCAACTTTTCCCCTCGCTGGATTGACCTTCTCTTGTCCTGTGTATCCACTTCAACCATAGAAATTCTTTTCAATGGTAGTTATACTCAATCCTTCACTCCCTCAAGAGGTATTAGACAAGAGAACCCCATCTCTCCCTATCTCTTCATTCTCTACTTAGAATACCTATCCATCAGCATCATTCAAGCCTGTGAGGCCAAAGCCTGGTCTCCTATTAAACTTAGCAACAAAGGCCCTCCTTGTCCCATTTGTTCTTTGTTGATGATCTGATTCTCTTTGGCAAGGCTTCTACTGCTAATTGCCACTGCATCAAGGATATTCTTGAAGACTTTTGCTCACAGTTTGGTCAAGTGATTAGCTTTCACCAATCCAAAGTCTTATTCTCCTCGAACCTTGACATGGCCACTCAAAATCACCTGGCACATCTTCTCTATATTCCAAGAACTAACCATATTGGTAAGTACCTTGGATGCAAAATTCACCATGAAAGGCCCAGCAAAGCTACTTTGCAATTCTTGGTGGAAAAAATTCAATCCAAGCTTGCTGGTTAGAAAAACAAATTACTCTCTAGACCCGCTCACGAAACCCTTATTAAAGTCATGAATGCAGCCATCGCTAGCTATGTGATGCAATGCAACTATCTCCCCAAGTCAATCTCAAACACTCTTGACAAATTGAATAGGGACATTCTTTGGAGATCCAACATTGAGACAAGGATAATTCATGTTATTGGGTGGGACATTGTTACCAAACCTAAATCTTTTGGTGGGTTACGGATTAGACAAGCTGACTTAGTCAACAAAGTAGCTATGGCCAAACTCAATTGAAGGCTGAGAAATGAGAAAAATGCCCTTTGGGCCAATGTCCTCAATGCTAAATACCTCAACCAAGAGAAAAAAGTCAACAAAGCATCCCCCACTTGGAGGGGCATTCAGAAAAGCTCTCTTCTATTCAAAAAGTGTACCAAAATCCTACTCAAAAGTGGGCTCAATACCTCTTTTTGGTACCATGATTGGACTGGTTCTGGTTTAATTAGACATTTGGTAGAAGGGCCACTTGCTAGAGATAAAGATGAACTTACTATAAGGGACTGTTAGGTCAACAACAGTTGGAATTTCACTAACATCTCACTCACTTTACCCTCTAGCCTTCTCAACTCGATCCACTACATTTCTCTCCCTTGGTTCTCTAATGAACCAAATCAAATCAGCTGGAAATACTCGCCTAATGGTGTCTTCAATAGCAGCTCAGCCTATCTCCACACCAAGGATTTTCACAAATCCCCTCCTTTGGACAACTGGTCTTAGGTCTGGAAGATCAATGCCAGCCCTCGCATCTGTCACTTTTTCTGGTTAGTCTTGCACCAACGGATCACCACAAAAGCTTTTCTCTATCACAGAAATAGCTCCCCAGATGACCTATACCCCCTCTGCAATTCCTCTCCTGAAACAACCATCCACGCGTTACAAGATTGCATTGTGGCCAATAATCATTGGAACTCTATAAGCGTTCCCCTCACCCACGCCTCCTCCTTCAATCTTAACATAGTTGATTGGATCAAAGTCAACTGCCTTTCAGTCAAAACCTATGACAATACCTACATTGTCTTTCCCCTAGTCTGTTGGGAAATTTGGAAAAAATTCTCAGTACTTCTCACCCTCAAATCCTAACCTTTTTAAACCCCACCTCATCCCAGCCCTTGCTCTTCAGTGGCAGCACTTTACCAACTTCAGTTTGGGGAAAAAAATCCTTAATCACTTGCCACATTAGTTGGAAACCACCTGACCCAGGCATGCTAAAGCTCAACACTGATGGGGTTGCAAAAGGAAACCCAGGCCCAGCCAGTTGTGGGGGAATTACTAGAGACCACCTTGGTAGATGGGTTACTGGCTTCACCAGAAATATAGGCACAGCTACAAGTATATGTGTTGAATTATGGGGCTTAAGAGACGACCTTAACTTTGGCCTAGAAAATGGTTTCACAGATCTAATAGTTGAAACAGATGCACTTCTTGCTATACAATTCATCTTTGGAGATCACAGTGACTCTCATCACCTCAATAATCTTGTATGTGATTGCAAGTACCTACTGAACTAACTGGGAGCGCACTTAATTGAGCATACTTTCCGTGAAGCCTACAGATGCACCGATACTCCAGCAAATTTTGGTTTACAATCATTAATTGGTTTGCACATTTTACACCAACTTCGTCATTGTATTGCAACCCAAATGTATGGTGATGCTAGGGGATCACTTATCCCAAAACTTTATACTCTTCTCTTTAATCTATATATTCCACTTCACCAAAAAAAAAATAATAATAATGAAGGATTAAGTGAAATACATAGAGCATAAAGTGAAATAAATGGAAGGACGTGTGTATTGCTAGGATAAAGATCAGGAAATAATTACTTCGTAGTTTTTTTTTTAATATTATTTTTAAAAAACAATACAAATTTATTTTTTGATTTAATGAAATGTAAGTAATATGATTGGTTAATAATTAAAAAAGATATGAGAAAGACTATTGAATTAGATATTCTACTTAATTGCAATATTATTGAGCCTGAAAAATAAATTTATTTTTAAACTTGAATAATAATGCTTTATATATATATATATATCCTCTTATGGCTATATTTTATTGGGGAATGGCTCTAACTCAAATTAAAAACAATTGATTTATATTTCTTGTCATTTCTTTTATCATAGCACTAGATATAACTTAGATTTATATTTTATAAAATATATATATATATATATATATTTATTCACACCTTTATTTCAAACCAATAAAAGTATAGGTAATTTGATGGTTACTTTGATTCTTCATTCTATCACCTTACTATTAAAGTTAATGCCATATTTACATTAGACACATTGGATACATTGCATGCATTGGATACATTGAGTTAATACATCCTTTGTATTCATGTATTTTATATTTATTAAGTACATTGTCTAGATTATATTCATGTACCTAGTTAATTGTAAGGTTGTTTAGGTTCATGGATCTTATTCATTGAACTTATGTATAACCTTCTTTATATAAAGGGATGTAAGCCTTTGGGCAAAATATATGAATCAATAAGTGAGAAAAATTCAATACAAAATATAGTTCATTCTAAAGAGAGTTTTATCGAAAGCTAACATAAGTGGTACTAGAGCTTTGGTAGGGTCAAGAGCAAGTTGGGCGTAGAGATCGGGTACGGGAAAACAAGCCCCGAAAAAGAACAAACCGATGTCCATAGCGAATCCCAACAACCAAAATGTATCCACTCCTATCTTTAATGGTGAAAATTTTGATTTTTGGTATGTGAAAATGAGAACTATTTTTGTCTATACGGAACTTTGGGATCTTGTTGAGAATGGTTCGAGGAACCTGAAGATAAAGGAGCTTTGACAAATCCCCAAAAGAACCAATTAAAAGAGCAAAGGAAGAAGGATTCAAAGGCTCTCTCTTTGATTCAACAAGGAGTTTCAGAAGCAATCTTTCCAAGAATTATCAATGCAACAAAAGCGAAAGAGGCATGGGATATTCTTCAGAAAAAGTATAGAGGCAACTCGAAGGTAAGAACCATCAAACTTCAATCATTGAAAAGAGATTTTGAAAATTTAAAGATGAAGGATATGGAATTGTTGAAGGATTATTTTTCTAGGGTTATGGAACTTGTAAACCAAATGAGAATTTATGGGGATAATATTACTAATCAAAGAGTTGTTGAGAAAATTTGGATAAGTTTGCCAGAGAAATACAATCCCATTGTTGCTATCATTGAAGAAACTGAAGATCTTGCTAATTTGAGTATTGAAGAATTGATGGGTTCCATTAAAGCATTTGAGCAAAGCTTGAGTAGGCAATCTGAAAAGTCAATTGAAAGTGCCTTTCAATACAAGCTCAATGTTAGTACCTCTAATTCCCAAGGAAGAGGAAGAGGAGGAGGAAGAAATGCAACCGGAGGAGCAAGAAATGCAAGAGGAAGAGGAAGGTCTAATTTTCAAAGAAAGGAAAATGAAGAGTCCACTCAACAAAAGTGTGGAATTTGCAACCGAAGCAATCATGTTGATAAAGATTGTTGGTTTCGAGGAAAGCCAAAATGTTATAATTGCAACAAATTTGGGCATGTCAAGAAGGATTGCCTAATCAAGAGCACACAACAAGCTAATTTTTCCGAGGAGCAAGAAAATGAAGGGCACATGTTCTATGCTTGTCACAAGGCATCGGATCAAACCAAGGATGTATGGTTTCTCGATAGTGGATGTAGCAATCACATGACAGGAGATGAAATCATTTTTGTGAAAATGGATGCTTCCTCCAGTTCTCAAGTAAAAATGGGGAATGGTGCCTTGGTCCAAACAAAAGGAAAATGTACTATTGCTATAGAAACCAAGATGGGTACAAGATTCATTTCCGATGTTCTCTTAGTTCCAGACTTGAAGCAAAATTTGCTAAGTGTTGGACAACTTATGGAGCATGGATACCTTGTTCACTTTGAAGACGATTTTTGCAAAATTTTTGACAAAGGGGGAAAAAGCCAAGTTGTAACAAAAATCAAGATGGAGAAGAAAAGAAGTTTTCCTCTCATTTTCCGATATAGCAAAAATACGGCTTTGAAGATGGATGTGATTGATAATTCATGGCTTTGGCATAGAAGATTTGGGCACTTGAATTGCCAACCATTCATGAAGTGCAACATATTTGTGAAGGTTGTGCACTTGGAAAGCATCACCAGGAGTCATTTCCAAAGGAGAAAGCATGGAGAGCTAAAGCACCATTGGAGCTTGTCCATACCGATGTGTGCGGACCTATGGATACACCAACTCATGGAGGTAACAAATACTTTATTATCTTTGTTGATGATTTTACTAGAATGACTTGGGTGTATTTCATGAGACAAAAGAATGAAGTTTTCTCTATCTTAAAGAAATTTCAAAATCTTGTTGAAAGACAAAGTGGTTGTTTGATGAAAGTATTGAGAAGTGATAGAGGCGGAGAATACAACTCAAATGAGTTTATGAAATTTTGTGAAGATATTGGAATGGAAAGGCAATTGACTGTTGGGTACACTCCACAACAAAATGGTGTGGCGGAAAGAAAGAATAGAACCATAGAGGAGATGTCCAAGTCTATGCTACATGAGAAGTTGTTCATTGAACTTATGCATAACCTTCTCTATATAAAAGGATGTAAGCCTATGGGAAAAAGAAGAATAAGAGGAAAAAAAATCAAGATCAATACAAGTTAAATTCAATACAAAATAA
>NW_021024649.1:194934-255714 GCF_004153795.1 Camellia sinensis
AATCCAGATACCACATGTGTGAGTCACGTGCTTTTAGAGCAATGTGAACAACTAAACAAGTCAAATCATCTTTTCTCACCCAAATCTTTTTGGTTTTAACAAAATCAGGTTTGGCGGTCTTGGTGAATGTCTTGGCGTTGTGAACACCCTCATAAATCTTGGTATTCCACCTAGACATGTAAGGTTGTCTCCTAACCCAAAAAGTGTTCGAATTTCTACCCTTTTGAGACACCTTACCAAACAATTCAAAGCAATAAGGGCGAATATGGCCATACCTACCACAATGGTTGTCACGACCCAAACCCGCCCCTATGGGTTTAGCACCGTAACCGGCTAGCAATCCGAGATTACCAAAGGCCTGCTTAACAGTAATACAGTAATATAGAGTACAGGGGCTGATGGAAGCCAATACAGTAAATAAACAATGTCCAACGAGCTGTGACAGTCTGCATGCAAAAAGACTTTTCATTCAAATATATACGGTCAGACAAAACAGTATGTACATATATACAATCATTCGGTCAGGGACCTAATTCCTATTAAACAGTACAGTAAATAGTAAACAAACAGTTACAGAGACAGAAGGGGGAACTAAAACACCCCTAAGCCATAACTTGACAGGCTCGGAACCTCGCAGTGAGGCACATAGGTTGGCTCGACAAAACGGGAGTTTACCCCAGCGCTCCTAGCTGCGGTCTGGTACCTGCACACCAACATATATATATGAACAGTAAGCTAAAGCCTAGTGAATAACACAATGCGTAAAGGGATTAAGAATGAATATCCTTACAGTAATGAAAACAGTTCATTAAATCAGTATTTCAGTCGTTCAGTCAGTGCAGTCATATGTGGTACATCCATTAGCATAACAGTACAGTAAACAGTAGGTCTAAAAAGACCGAGCAGTAAATGATGGCCATCAGTCAATAACAGTAGTGGTTCCAACGAGGGAACCGACAGAGATCTCTGTAACAGTATCAGTAAATAGTAGGTGCTAAGGATGCCACAATACAGTTCAGAATATAGGACATACATTCATTCAGTTAACAGTAATCAGTTCAGAAAGCAGTACAGTTCAATTGTTCAGAAGATAATCATTTTGAACATATCTTTACACAGTTGTTACTCACAGGATTCTGGGCTACAGTAAAGCTAGAGCGCGTCCCCAGTCGCCAACCCTACACAGTTACAGATTGAACACACACTAAGCTACACAGTTGGAAAAATAATAACTTAATCCCTAATTGCCTCGGTGTGTTTCTACATCTATATCCTCAGTAAGATGTCTTAAACTAGGCCTAAGAATGCCTAGAATGAGATGAGGATGCAAAGATGCACTTGAAAAAGTATTTTCAGACTTTTCAGAAAACAGGGGTCATGCTCGAGCGTATGTTAAACCGCTCGAGCGAACATGCAGACAAAGGCTTCCGCTCGAGCGTAGACTTACCCGCTCGAGCGTTCTGCAAAACAGTCAAAAGTGCTGGATAGGTGGAAATCACGCTCGATTGGGTGCTCGACACCCGATCGAGCATGAGACACAACGTCCCACTCGAGCGTCAATTATTCCGCTCAAGCAGACTTCAAAACAGAACAAAATGCTGGGAGCACGATTTCCACGCTCGAGCGCCAGTCACCCCGCTCGAGCGTGAGTCCAAATTCTGAAAATTTCAAGTTTGAACCTCAAGCTCAAAACCAAGTTTTAAACCATAAATTTCGATCCTCTTGGACCAATTTTCCAGAAAACACACTCAAAACTCATACTTAATATGATTCAAAGCTTAATTTGCAAAATCAAGGCCCAAGGGTGTTTCAAATAAATCCAATTCAAACCAATTTGCATGAATATGAAGAACATGCAAACATGCATGAATTTAAATCATTTCAAAGCTTTAAATACAAGCTCAAATGAGCTAACTCTTACGAAAACAAGATGAAAACATGGACTTAACATAACTATGAGCATGCATGAGACAATTCTCCATGAAAACAACTTAAAATTCAACAATTCAAACATGCATACATGGAATGAGCTCCAATTCAACACTATTGAACCAATTCATGCCTTAAATCACTAAAGACCCAAGAATTAAGCAAGAATAAGTTCAAATACACAATAAAGAAGGTCAATGATCTACCTTAGGTCTTGGATTATGGGTCAATGTTGCTATCAACCTTCAATTCTACCAAGATTCAAGCCAATTCATAATGAAACAAGTTGAAATCAACTCTTCTAATTTCTCTCTCTCTATGGTTGGCAATAACAAGGAGAAGGCTGATGAATTGTGTTGATTCAATGTGTAATAAGGCTCAACAATAGTCCAAGTAGTGGGCCACTAGGTGTGGCAAAATGGTAAGTAAGTGCAACAATGCAATTTAACTCATTTTAATATAATTTAATCATACCTAATCAGTTTTTAGGTAAATATGCCATAAATTCACATTAATTCTAACGATCATAGAACATCAATCAATTTCAGATTCGGCCGCCGATAAGGCCTTCAATTCGCAAATTTAAATATAAAACACAAACAGATAATCAAACAATCAAACAGATAGACATACAATTGAACAGATATACTCAGTCAATTCAGTTTCAATTTCAGTCAGTCAGTTCAGTAGTTTATTCAGTTCACTTATCAGTCATAATCAGTTTCAGTTTAACGATAATCAGTGGTTATTCGGTAAACAGTGACGAGGGTTATTACAGTCTCCCCTCCTTAAAAAGAGTTTAGTCCTCTAAACTCGAGTTACCTTCATTCTGGAAGAAAACATGGTTCAGTGGAAACAGTTCAGGATATCTTTTAGCTATGTCATCTTCCCTTTCCCAAGTGGCATACACGCCACCATGGTTTTGCCAGTCGACTTTCACTAGCGGGATCTCTTTGTTTCTCAACTTCTTGATCCGTCTGTTTACAATCTAAATAGGTCGTTCCTCATAAGTGTAGTTATCACTCAGCACTACACGAGTAGGCTCTATCACATGAAAAGGATCCCGGAGGTAGTCTCTCAACATAGAAATGTGGAAAACGTTGTGCAGATGCTCCATTTCAGGAGGAAGCGCAACTTGATACGCCACCGGATTGATTTTCTCGATAATCTCGTACGGTCCGACATATCTCGCCGCTAACTTGCCTTTGACTCCAAAACGAGTCTAGCCTTTCATCGGTGTTACTTTCACAAAAACGTGATCACCCACTTCATACTCTCTGTCTCGTCTTCTAACATCAGCATAACTCTTCTGTCTGCTCTACGCAGTTTTCAGTCTCTGTTGTATTAGTTTCACTTTCTCAGTTGTTTCATAAACAATTTCGGGCCCAAGCAAAGGCCCGTCTCCAACTTCTGCCAAGCAAATCGGAGATCTACATTTTCTACCATACAATGCCTCGAAAGGCGCCATACCAATACTTGAATGATAGCTGTTATTGTAGGAGAATTCAGCTAAGGGCAAATGACTTTCCCAGTTTTCCTGAAAATCGAGGACACACATTCTCAGTAAATCCTCTAGAGTCTGGATGGTCCTTTCTGACTGGCCATCGGTCTGAGGATGATAAGCACTACTCAGTCTCAATTCAGTACCCAATGCAGTCTGTAAGCTTTGCCAAAATCTCGACGTAAACTTCGAATCCCTGTCAGAAACAATGGACACAGGCACTCCATGTAGTCTAACAATTTCATCAATATAGAGTATAGCCAATTTGTCTGCATTATAAATTGTCTTAACAGGTAAGAAGTGAGCAGATTTAGTCAGTCTATCAACAATAACCCAAATTGAGTCCATACCTTTACTGGAGCGAGGCAATCCCACAATAAAATCCATGGTGATATGTTCCCATTTCCACTCCGGTATGGGTAAGGGCTGCAATAAGCCTGCGTGTTCGTTGTATGTTCGCTTTTGACTTGTTCGGCAATGAAGACATTTTTTATACAAAATCGGCATTTCTTTCTTTCATTCCGGCCACCAGAAAATTCAGTTTTAGATCTTGATACATTTTCGTATTCCCTGGATGGATCAGAAAATTTTAATTATGGCCCTCTTGCAGAACCTTCTTTTCAAGTTCAGATCATTTGTGACACATAGTCTTCCTTGAAATCTCAGTACCATTAACTTTGAAATTTGAAACCCGTCTGGTCTAGTTTTCCTTTCTTCGTGATCTTCTTCAAGAAGTCAGTCCAATTGTTGTTTCTCTTTTAATCTCTTCATCAGTGCCCGGTTGAAGCAAATACAGCTAAGGTTTCACACCTTGTTTCTCGTTACACACAATTTTCGATTTCAACTTTTTCAAGTCCACAAAGTACTCTTTCTTCCGGTAAAGCAAACATGCTGAGTTTCCAGGTCGATTTCCGCTCAGATGCACGCCAACGGTGTTGGCTTTTCCCGGATGGTTAGCAAAATCTGTTAGGTCATTAGTCTATTAATCGTTCTATCCATCTCCGCTCTGTTCATGTTCAAGTTTCTTGTTGTGAAAAAATATTTCAAACTTGTGGGTCGGTAATATTTCACATGGTTGCCCCATAAAAGGTTCAGTGAAGCCAGATTTTTAGTGCAATTACTACTGCAGTAAGTTCCAAATCTGGGTTTCGGGTTAGTTCTTTCATTTGTAGGTCTCAGTTGTCGGGGAAGCATTAGGCAATTACTCCCCATTCTGCATTTATAACACACCCACAACCCTTATTGAGAAGCCATCACTAAATATATGGTATAACCATCCTACCTGAAGGTAAGGTAAGAACTGGGTGCATCACGGAGTCGAGTCTTAACTCTTTGGAAGCTGATGCCCTTGGGTCAGTAGGGATGGCAATATCAACCCGCCCGACGGGACCCGGACCGCCCCCCGATAAATTAGCGTTTTTTCCCGAAATTATTTCCCCATAGGGCCGGGCTGATATTAAAAAACACATCACCCGAATGATTTTTCGCGGCGGGGGGGATTAATTTCCCAGCCCCGGCCCCACGCCCGCCCGCCCCGGAAATTCCCCGAGCTTCCCCGGGTATTATACTATAGTTATATTATTATATTGTATATATCTCTTTCATTATTTATATTATGTATTATATTCTCTTACATACATCACTATTCTCTCACTCTCGACTCTCATCTCTCACTCTTTCACTCTCACTCTCTCACTCTCATATCGTCTCCTTCCACGTCTCTCAACTCTCTGTCTCTGCGTTCTTCTCTCCTCTCACTCTCTGTCAACTCTCGTTCTTCTCTATGTCAACTCTCTTCTTCAACTTAGCCCCGACTCTCATCTCACCCCGAACATACACTACCGTTGGCCACCGCCACACGCCGCAGAAGCTGTGTCTCTCTGTCACACACACCGACCCACTGCCACAACCAGCGATTTGTCGATCTCGTGCGCCAAATCTGTTAGATCTGAACTCAGATCTGTTATGTCTTGCTCTCTCTCTCTCAGTGTTTGATTTGACTGTGTACTCAGATCTGTCTCTGGTATTGTTGTTGAAACAGATTTTTTTTAAAAATTTAAATTCCCTTCTATCCTATGTTGTGATCTGATTGTTTGTAACATATTGATTTATGATGATGAGAAAACATATGTTTGTTAAAAATATAGATTTTTCTTTCACATTAATTTTTTTTAATTTTAATCTTGTCTTTGATCTGTGTACACATTGATTGTTGTTTCATGACAAAACATAGGATGATTATCTATTGATTTGTTGTTGTGCCCTGAACCAAATTCAAAAAAAATTCGGGATTTTTGTGGTCGGGGAAACCCGATCCCCGTTAGGGACGGGAACGGGAGTTTGATGGCTTCCCCCGCCGGGGATCGGGGGCAGGGACGGGATTTTTGAGCCCTGTCGGGGATCAGGGACGGGGAGTGTAGTCCCCGTTGCCATCCTATTGGTCAGTCCAGTCAAATGGACATCCCCTTCTGTGTCAGTTGAGTTAATGGTAAGGCAATTTTGGAGAAGTCTTTGACAATCTTCTGTAATACCCGGCTAAGTCCCAAAAGCTTCGAACTTCTATCACATTTGTTGGTCATAGGCCAGTTCACTACAGCTTCAATTTTCTGTGGATCAACAGAAATTCCATCTTGCTAACAACATGCCCGGAAAAACATAACATGATCAAGCCAAAATCGCATTTAGGACAGTTTAGCATAAAGTTCTGTTTCTCTTAGGGCTCTGTAGGCAAAGTCTCAGATGTTGTTCATGTTCTTCTTCTAGTCTTAGAATAAGTCAGGATGTCATCAATGGAATACAACAATAAAATCATCGATGAATGGTTTAAAGATTCTGTTCATTGAGGTCCTTAAATGCAGCAGGTGCATTGGTAAACCCCAAAAGCTAACTAAAAATTCGTAATGTCCATACCTCTTTCAAAAAAGTTAGTTTTATCAATGTCTTCTGGTTTTAACTTTCAACTGATGGTATCCTGGATCTGAGATCGATCTTAGAAAACACTTGAGCACCCTGTAACTGAATCAAATAAGTCATCAATACGTGTTAATGGTATTTATTTTCACAGTTACCTTGTTCAGTTACGGTTATCAATACACTCAGTCTAGTGAGCCGTCTTTCTTCTTCACAAATAAAACAGGAGCGCCCCAGGGTGAAGTACTGGGCCTGATGAACTTTTTGTCTAACAGTTCTTGCAGTTGCACTTTCAGTTCTTTCAGTTCAGTTGGAGCCATTCGGTAAGGAGCTTTAGATACCGGCTGCGTTCCCGGAATCACATCAACGGTAAATTCAATCTCTCTGTCAGTCAAATCCCCTGGCAGATTATCTGGGAAAACATCTGGGAATTCTCTGACTATAGGAATACTGTTCACGTTAGCATTATCATCAGTAGATACAGTCAATACAGAACATAGATATCCCTTACACTCCTTTCTAATCAATCTAACAACTTTCACAGATGAAATCAAATACGGAGGAGGTACTACTCCAACCCTATTAAACACAAATTCAGGCAGACCAGGTGGACGAAAAACTACTTGTTTCGTTACACAGTCTATGGTGGCATGATATTTCGTTAACCAGTCCATCCCCAATATTACATCAAAATGATCAATGTTCAGTGGCAGTAAATCAATAAATAGATGTGCATCTCCAACAATAATTTCACAAGCAGGATACATATATGCACGGGTCATAGATCCCTCAACGGGTGAAGATACAGCTAACAGATAGTTCATAGGTTCTAAGGGTCTATTCAATTTTCGCGAAAAAGCATGCGACACATATGAATGCGTGGACCCCAAATCAATCAGTACATATGCATTTTGAGTACAAATAGAGATGATACCCGACACAACGGTCTCCGTATTTTGTACATCTCCCGGTACTAGGGAGAACACTCGGCCCTGCCTCATAGGCTCTTTCCCGGTAGCTTTGTGGTTCGGTTTTGGTGCAACAGTTGAGGCTGCCATGCTTGGTGTAGCTTTGCTACTGGCCTGTGGAGCAGAGGGGCAGTCTTTAACCATGTGGCCCACCTTGCCACACCTGTAACAAGCTCCAGATATTTTGTAACAAACTCCCTTATAGTTCCTACCACATTCAGAACAGGGTGGTATTGAACGGTTCCCTTGACTAGAAGTAGTCATTGACCCTGTGTTTTGCTTTTTGTTCAACGGGTTGTTCTTGCCTTTCTTGAATTTAAAACCCTGCCTTTTACCACGCCATTCAGACACTGTTGTTTCCGTTTTCAGTGCCTCGATGTTCGACTCGGCCATCAAGGCTCGGTTGAGAACATTTACATAATTCGGTAGCTTCAAAACATTTATTCTGTCAAGAATTGCAATATTAAGGTCGCCTTCAAACTTTCTGGCCTTCTTGTAATCAGTGTCCACCATATGCGGTGCATATCTCGCATGCTCGGTGAACTTTGTTTCATATTCAGCAACGGACATTGTGCCCTGTTTCAGCTGTTCAAATTCAGTTACTTTTCTATCCCTGACACACTGAGGGAAGTACTTTTCAAAGAAGGCTCCTTTGAATTGAGCCCAAGTCATAACGGTGTTGGTGTCACGGACCAACATCCACCACCTTCTGGCCTCTTCTTGTAGTGTAAAGGTGGCTAGCAGTACTTTATGTGCTTCAGAGCACGGAAAGACCTCAAACAATTTTTCAGTCTCAAGAACCCATGCTTCAGCCTTTAACGGTTAAGTTGAAAAAGGCTTTATATGGCTTAAAGCAAGCACCCCGGGCATGGTATAGTGAAATTGATGCTTACTTCAATGAAAAGGGTTTTCAAATAAGCAAAAGTGAGCCAACTTTGTACATCAAGAGGCAAGGTACAACCGGTATTGTCATTGTTTCACTTTATGTTGATGATTTGGTTTTTACAGGTAATGATGAAAAATTGATTGAAGATTTTAAAAGGGAGATGATGAAGAAATATGAAATGAGTGATTTGGGGCTATTGCATCATTTTTTAGGCATTGAAATTTACCAAAACAATGGTGGTGTTTTTATTTGCCAAAAGAAGTATGCTCAAACACTTCTTGAGAAATTTAAAATGAAGAATTGCAAAGCAGTTGCTACTCCCTTGATTGTGAATGAAAAGTTGTCAAAGGAAGATGGAAGCAAAGAAGCTGAAGCATCTTGTTATAGAAGTTTGGTTGGAAGTTTGTTGTACTTAACTGCTACAAGACTGGACATCATGTATGCTACAAGTTTATTGTCTCGGTTCATGCATAGTCCAAGCCAAATTCATTTTGGGGTTGCAAAAAGAGTGTTGAGATACATTCAAGGTACACTTAATTATGGAATTTTTTATGAAAAATTTGTTGATGCAAAGTTACTTGGATTTTGTGATAGTGATTGGCCTGGATGTGTTGATGATATGAGAAGCACTTCTGGGTATGCATTTTCTCTTGGATTGGGCGTAATTTCATGGTCATCCAAGAAACAACAAACTGTGGCACAATCATCTGCTGAAGCCGAATATATTTCAGCATCATTGGCAACTACACAAGCAATTTGGCTAAGAAGAATTTTGGATGATTTTGGTGAGAAGCAAGGTGAAGCTACTCCAATTATGTGTGATAACAAGTCCGCTATTGCTATGACAAAGAATCCCGTCTACCATTCTCGTACCAAACACATTGCTATCAAACATCATTTCATTAGAGAAGCTATGGAAGATGATGAGATTCGAATCAAGTATTGCAAGACTGAAGATCAAGTTGCGGACATCTTCACCAAAGCTCTACCAAGGGACAAGTTTGAATTTTTTAGAGAAATGTTGGGTGTCACACAATATGGCATTAAGGGGGAGTGTTAAAGTTAATGCCATATTTACATTAGATATATTGGATACATTGCATGTATTGGATACATTGAGTTCATACATTCTTTGTATGCATGTATTTTATATTTATTAAGTACATTGTCTAGATTATATTCATGTACCTGGTTAATTGTAAGGTTATTTAAATTCATGGATCTTATCCATTGAACTTATGTATAACCTTCTTTATATAAAAGGATGTAAGCCTTTGGGCAAAATATATGAATCAATTAGTGAGAAAAATTCAATACAAAATATAGTTCATTCTAAAGAGAGTTTTATCAAAAGCCCATCTTATTCATTTTCTTCTCTTCTTCTTCGCTATTTATTTTTTTCTACACTTGACAATTGTGAAAGTCTTTATTGAGATAAAAGAACTGCCAACACATTCAGTTGATAATTTATTTAAATTTAATCTTAATTTTTCTAATTTTTTTTTGACACGTTGCATTTATGAAATTTTCTTTACTAATCTAATTAACAAATTACGGTGATAGCCCGCAGCCGACTTGGTTGGTGGCATAAACTCCACCGGGCCATGGCCACCCACACAATATTTATGGTGATGGCCCGCTGTCCTACTTGCGATGCCCTAATCTTTGGGGTGGTTGCCAAGAGAGTGATGCTCCAATAGTAGCAAATTATTGCAACCACAAATTAAAACATTACCAAACAAAACACTCATAACCTTAGGATTTGTGGTGGCTACAGATTTTGTATGGTTTATTTAGATTATATTTTGATAATTGAATGGTTTATATTATAGGGGATGTTAAGTATCTCATTTATATATTAAAAAAAAAAATGAATTCAATTAGATAAGTATAATCCCATAATCAAATTGTATAATAACTTTAAAAAATTCTTAAAATCATGTTAACCGTTTATTTTTTTTAAACAAAAACGTGATCATGTTGTGAGTTATAAATATCTAATTAACTTAAATTTTTTTTATAGATGATCTTCAACAAACTCTATATTATGAACAGTTTAAATTATTAAAATAAATTTGAAACATGCTTTCGAAGACTCATCCATCCCAAATCCCATAATCCTAATTGTTTGGAACAAGTTTTGTTTGTTTGATTCCAGTTTGGCTTGTGTCTGTCTAGCTGTGTTTGGTCATTGTAACTAGGACAAAATTCTCTTTATCGCCTTATTTTTAGACCATTTACATATAATAACTTAAGCTATGTACATTAGTAATGCGCAGAGTCACCTTCTATAAATTTGACCGAAAACGTGATCATGTTGTGAGTTACAAATATCTAATTAACTTAAATTTTTTTATAGATGATTTTTAACAAATCCTACATTATAAACAGTTCAAATTATTAAAATAAATTTGAGACGTGCTTTCAAATACTCACAATATAGTGTTATACTTTTTACAGGGTAGCACCCATCCCAAATCCCATAATCCTAATTGTTTGGAACAAGTTTTGTTTGTTTGATTCCAGTTTGGCTTGTGTCTGTCTAGCTGTGTTTGGTCATTGTAACTAGGACAAAATTCTCTTTATCGCCTTATTTTTAGACCATTTACATATAATAACTTAAGCTATGTACATTAGTAATGCGCAGAGTCACCTTCTATAAATTTGACCGTTATTTAATTAAAAAAATCTATACAAATCTATCTAAATTAATGGAGAGTGAGAAACGTTCGCCTCTAAGAAAGTCAAAAGTCAAATTCAAGTCAAAAATACAAAAATACTGCTTGAAATTAATTACACATTATTATATACATTATTAATGAGGGCTTCTGACCTAATAGTTATGTTGTACCACTTTGTGGTATGAAATTGTGGTTCAAATCCAACGGTGAAGTGTTAAATATTACTTAGATTGTTTATTTTTCTCCCATTATAAAGTTGTATGAAATTGTTTAATTCTTATGAAATTAGACTATTTACGATTGTGATTGTTGGGTTTAGTAATTGCTAATATTTGTAATTAATCTATTATCGATTCATAAATAATAATAATAATAATAATAATAATAATAAGGGTAAATTACACTGACCTCGTTTAAGTTTGGAAAAAATATAATAAATTTCACAAGTTTGACATAATTATACTATGCTTTCTTAAGGTTTTAATTCATGTAAAACTTGACCTATTTTTCATCAGAAATTTGCTAGTCATATGAATAAATATATATACATATTATCATCTTTTTTACATAGAAATATATATTTTTTACTTTATATATCTGTATATTTTCATATCATCTGTATTAATTTTAGTAGCTTTAACCTTACTAAAATGAAGACAAATATAATTATGTTAAAACTGTGAAACTTGCCATATTTTCTCTAAATGTCAACAGAGTTCAATGTAATTTATCCCAATAATAATTATACACATAATTACAAAAATAAGGCAACCATGCACATAATTAATATCAATATGACTCCGTACAACTATTTCTTTTAGAAGTAATTACGCACATAATAAAAATAGTTTTTGAAAAATTTTACCGATAATAAAATGTATAGACCAATTCAAAAAATTATTTAAATAGTTGTTATAAAATGACGTGTATAAATTAAATTTATTTTAAATATAACTCACATCACTTTAAATTTGAATTCACACATTTTATTTTCAGATAAATTTTCATCTTTCTAGTTTTTTCTCAAAATATTTCATTATAACTCTTCATTTGTTATGTAGTTTCTCATATGTCATAAAAGTTCAATTACTTTTTAAATATGATAAAACATACATATATACATACGTTTTATTTTATGAATGCACATACTAAATCAAACAATGAAAATCCATCTAACAACAAAAATTATTTTTCATTAAAAATTTGCAAGAGCCCAAAACAAAAGGAGGAGGATCCCCTCCGGTCCAAAATCTAGATTAGAGGGTGTTGTTTGAGCCCGTGAGACTCATCACGGATTTCGTTTTGATAATTCAAACCGTTCGTTATGTTGGGCATTTCATGTCTTTCATCCACATATAAAATTACGTCGATCCGATAACTGTAACTTATTCAATTTTTCACTAAAAAAATAAACAATAATTGTATTTTTTAAAATAAACTACACATTTTTTTAATGAAAAACGTAATAAATTGAACAAATTATAGTTATCGGATCGATCTAATTATTTTTGTGAATAGAATATACAAAATACCCAACAAAATTAATGGTTCAGATCATCGAAATAGGACACATGGTAGGTCTTATAGACCCAAACAGCACTCTCCAATCCAAAATGTGGATTGTTCTTCCTCCATAATATCTGCAGAATCCTATTTCATAGTTTCTATGTCAAAATACTCACTGAAGAAAAAAAAACAGAGGAATGGGTAACACCCACTTTGCCCCTACTCTGCATTGTAACCATTGTTCTAGGAAAAAAGGGTCGTTGCTATGATGGCTGATATATATTTGTTTATTTTCCACTTAATTTTGATTTGCATCTTGAATTAATCATTGATCATTGTTTAAAGCTCTATGAATAATACTTCCAATAACATAATGTGCTTTAGGTTTAGGAAATGATCGGACTCCCTAATTCTACACAAATTATAGTCTAACACTGAAAAAAAAAAAAATGGATTCATCGATCGGCAAGTCAAGCCATGATAAATATCTTGCAAATTGTATGTAAATTATAAGTTAAGTTTCATGAATTGCTTAATTCTTTCGGATTACCTTAGTGCATGTGGTTGAAAATTATCATTTATGTTTAGTACGAGAGGTTGCAAGTTGTTACAGACTAGTTAGGACAAAATTTCTTATACTATCGTTATAAAAACAAAAAATAAAAAGTTAAAAAATATAAATAAATAAGAAAACAAAAAAGGAAAATAGAAAAAATGCACTTGAAATGAAGTTTCAAAACACTTTTTGAAAACGAGTTCAAAACTCATGAATGAGAAGTGTAGGGGATGGTGTGTATCACCCAGTTGTCATCCACCCACTGGTCGAAACCAATCATAGCAAAATGGTGGCCATGCCAACAACCATCAACATTATCATTCGACTTTGTTTGGTTCTGTTTTTAATAAGGTAAGATTGATAATCAAAAAGTAAAAATTAAAATTGCTCCCCGTTTCTTAGTAATTAATTTTTAAAATTTATTTACATTATTTCTATCTTATAAAATATAAATGAAAATTATATCAAACATTGGCGCTGTTTGATAGAGTTTTTTTTAAAAAAATTAAAATTTAATAATTAGAAAGCAGAAGATAAAAGTATCCGCTCTCCAGTTTTTAAATAAATAGTTTTTTTTAACTTATTTAAGTTATATCTACCTAATAAGTTATAAGCAGAAATTGCACAAAACAATCTAATAGACTCTCAAATTAAAACAAATTATTATCACTTCTTAAAATCTATAACAAACAGCCCCATTATAGTAAAAAGGGTAATGATACATCCCACTAAAAGTGGTGCTCTAAAGCACCACTAATGAGTTGGCAAGCACTTTAAATAAAAAAAAAAACAAAAAAAACAAGACACAAACAGTAGGTCCGTCCACTGCCACATAATAATAAAAATAATTAATTCATAAACTGCACCAAACAGTCTAAGCGCCTCTTAAACCAAAAGAAAATCCAAAAATCCAAAACAATTGAATGCCTAAACAAACAGAAGTGTTCCAGCTTTCATTGTATTGCTCAGCTGGCACCGGCCTCGGAGCCCCCGCGTCTCACATCTCTTTCTCTCTCTCTCTCACAAGCATCCTCATCTTCCTTTTATGGTTCATCTCCACCCCTCCCCCTATATATACACACACCTCTCTTCTATATTACCCACAAAACACTCAACACAATATTCATCAAACTCTCTCTCTCTCTCTCTCTCTCTCTCTAAAATGGCCTTTTCGAATAATGCGTTGTGCATGGTATTGTTGGTTAGTGTAATGATGATGAGCTCTTTGATGGTTACCCATGGTGGCAACTTTTACCAAGACTGTGACATAACATGGGGTGATCAACGAGCCAAGATGTTCAATGGAGGTCAGCTTCTGTCTCTCTCACTAGACAAGACCTCTGGCTCTGGATTTCGATCCAAGAAAGAGTACTTGTTTGGGAGGATTGACATGCAGCTGAAACTTGTTGCTGGCAACTCCGCTGGCACTGTCACTACCTACTATGTATGTTTCTAAACTACTTTTATTTTTTCATTTTTAGTTCTGTAATGTGTTTTAATGCTGGGTAAAAATGACATGTGAGTGGCTACACTCAAAGATTTTGACAAAATAGACGTTAATACAACATGAACTGAATAAAAGTTCGCATAGTGGAGCTGGTTAGTAATAAATGCTAAAGTAAAAATGACACAATTCCATAACACAAAATGTAGACAAACATCACTCTATTTCAATAATATTATATCCTTTCAATACATACACTCAAATGCATAATAATAAATACTTTATCAATTCCTATTTTTATATGTTTTATTTATCTATTTTTTTATTATTGCTTTAATAATTATCACCCAACAAAGAAACTAATTCCTATAGGAGTTGATATAAAATGGTGTACAAAAAATTGGTAATATATATCATTTCTCAATTATTAATTGAGCAATAATACTCTAACTCAAAAATTAAAACCCGTTTTTCAAATTCAATGATGATAGTTTGTTAGTATATACAAGATAACTCACAATTTCTTATATCTTATCTAATCATCAATCAATTATCTGTTTTACACATTTTAAAAATGAGTTTAGAAAGTGAACTTTTCACATAATTGTTTAGACAATAATTATGTACAAGTATATATACCCATTTTTTCCCTTTTAATTTGAATAATTAAATTGGTTATTGTGTGTATATTGCAGTTGTCTTCTGAAGGGCCATCACATGATGAGATTGATTTTGAGTTCTTGGGAAACCTCAGTGGTGATCCTTATATACTCCACACCAATGTCTTCACTCAAGGCAAAGGCAACAGAGAGCAACAATTCTATCTCTGGTTTGATCCCACCAAAAATTTCCACACTTACTCCATCATATGGATCCCCCACCATATCATGTAAGAAGAGAAACTCCAAATTTCTATTTTCCAAAGAATTTACTTTAATGAAATAAGTGCTGCTAAATCACTGCAACAAAATACAAAAACAACTTACTTAAACACTGGAAACCAGTTTATATCCTTAATCATTTTTCTAACATGATTTTTACTTTGCTTCTCTTCTCAGTTTCTTGGTGGATGACACTCCCATAAGAGTATTCAAGAATGGTGAATCAATCGGCGTCCCTTTCCCCAAAAACCAACCCATGAGGATCTACTCTAGCCTTTGGAATGCTGATGATTGGGCCACAAGAGGAGGATTAGTGAAAACCGATTGGACAAAAGCTCCATTCACAGCAAACTACCGGAATTTCAATGTCCAAACCTGTTCCGGGACGTGCACTTCCTCTACCACTTCATTTTCGAGTGGAGCATGGCAGAGTCAAGAACTTGATGCCTATAGCCGAAGAAGACTAAGATGGGTTCAGAAATATTTCATGATTTACAATTACTGCACGGATTTTAAACGCTTCCCTCAAGGCTTTCCTCCAGAGTGTAGGCAATGAAGGTTCCTCTGAACAAATGTTAATGGAGTTTGTACTATATAGTCCATGGTTAAAATTCTTTCTGGCTCTGTTTGTATTCAAGTTCCACTTTGTTTTATAAATTATATATCAAATAAATCCAGTTCTTTCTGTATCTTGTTTGTTTCTAAGAGGGATGTACAATTTGGGAAGTTGGCAATGTAAACCTAGAGGACTTTTTTACTTCTCGTCATTTGCATCTGATTCACGAAGAGCTCTTCATTAATCACATCAATCCCATATACATTTTCACTTTCCTAGCTCTATACAAAAGCCCTAGTGATGGCTCAAATGCCACAACCAGTTCACCAGTTCATCCATAGCACTTACTAGGTCAACCGTTTGTCATAATTTACAACACACTACTGCCGTACCTGCATACGGCATCTTCACCATGTGACAGTCATTGCCACTGCCAAGGCAGAATGCATACACCAAACAACTGATTTCCCATCCATAACTAAACAACTGATTTCCCATCCATAACTGTCTTTAAAATAATTACTGCTTTTTTTAATTTTTAACAAATAGTGTACAGATAAACTCATTTCCCATTCCATGTTAAATCATGGTTAGAAATTACATTTTGTTAAAAGTAATATTGCAACTAATGTTTTTTAGCACACTTTCATAAGAAAAAATTAAATTAAATTAAATTAAGAAGAAGAAGAAGAAGAATGATTTTTAACATACTCATACAGTAGTTTAATTTTGAATTTAAAAAAAAATAATAATAAAAGGGGCAAAACAAAACAAAATAAAAAACAAACGTAATCAGGCATAGAGGATCCACAACTTAGAACAAACATTTGTTTGAAAATTTCAGAACAGAAAAAAGATAAAGTTCAAACAGTAAAAGCTAAGCTGCCAATGGAATAACTACTACACAACCAAAACACCAACACAAAAAATAAAATAAAATAAAAAAGGGAAGAAAAGAAAAGAAAAATATTAATATAAAAATGAGACTCAGCTACCTAGACAAAAGTTTTTTTTATATTAACCCTTCCATTTGTGACATGAGTGTCATTCAATTCAATCATGGATCATCTCATACCTTTGGCTGTTGCTTTCTGCCAAATTTAGAAGTTATGTTTTATCTTCTGATTACTGCTCCCATCTATCTTCTATACTAATTATAAAGCAAACAGCCAGAGTGATGTAGACAAAACTGGCTCACTGTCACTGCTTGGAGCAGTTTTTAACCCTATTTAACTGTTTCAATTCGTAATTGCCAATTTAATAATTTCACTGGCGCACACATATCATGTGCCAACACTACTAGTCCTACATATATGCATCCATTATCGTCTATTTTGCCTACCATTCCATTTGTAAATAAAAATTTTCAAGTCTCTTTAATGGTTTCAATCTATAAAACACTTGAATAATAACTCACTAGTTCAATATGATATATAAAATCCCAAGTGAATTTCAAAATTCATAATCAAACCTGGAAGTAGGTACAAAATTCCACAAATAATTGGCATGCAAACATCACCACTCACACAAGTTGATATTCAACTTTATTCTCTCTAAAGATCTGAAGCACGTTCTTCTCTGCCCTCCATGAAAGGCCTTTACCTAATGTGCAGCCACTTGTGCAGACAGGATTATCCCTCGAGCAATAAGATATTAAGACCAGCCATTGCTCAAATACACCTCACATCTACACACAACATGCACACATATTGATTATAATCATTCATCAACTTCTGCCGTCTTCTTTCTTGTTCTTTTCGACGGTCTGCTTAGCAAGTCTGCGTCTGCCATTGGGAATGACTATTTCTTCAACATAATCGGCAAACTTTACCCTCGGTCGCTGCAAGAGCTGTTACAAACTAAGATGAACTCCGTGTATCGTATGCTTAATAAGATTATAATATTAAATGCCATAAGCAGAAAAATATAAATAGAAAATAATTTCAGGTGAGAAACAGTTAATGATTGAATAAAGTTTGTAACAGCACGTACCGTGCTTCTGCAATGAAAACTTAGATCATCATTCATTTGGTTAAGGCGGCATTTTGCCAATTCTTCTACCTTGAAAGCTTTTGTGCAAGCTTCCTTCACCTGAAGGAAAAACAAATAAATGACATACATAAATAAATAAATAATAAGTTATAAGGGCAACCTAGTGCACGAAGCTCCCACTATTGCAGGGTCTAGGGAGGACAAGATGTTCGCAGCCTTACCCCCACTTTTGGAGAGGCTGTTCCTGTAAATAAAATAAATTAATAAATAAATGAAAGTCAAGTTTTTACTCATTTCTCTCTGTTGTCAATTTGATTTTTGTGTGCATAGTTGTCTTTTCCCCTTTATATGCAAAACTATGGAAATTAAATAACTCTGAAGATTTTATGAGTAAATTATCAGTCTCGGGAAATGTTTTCTTCCATTCAATTTCCCATGAATAACTAATTACATTCTGATCTTAATGGAAGTGAAAATTGTATCTGGCAGCTACAATACATACAATAGTTGCCAAAAGCAAACGGAAACATTTGAGTTAGCGAGTTAACAAAGAAAATCACGCCACTCATCAAAGAATATGAGAAATGAGAATATTATAACAAATGAAAATGTCAGAACATACCAACAAACCAGAAACAATGCCATAACAAAACACCAGACTAGGACCCGGAAATGAGTGGAATAAGAGTTTCCTTTCTAGCACTGCGTAAGCAATTGTTGTACGATAAACTAGCCCACTGTATATTCCATAGTTTTTAGGGTGTGTACCCAAAAGGCTGTGATTTGGTGATTTATTTTTTTGAAGTGCTTATTGCTTAGTAACTTGTGTGAAGGTGACGATAAGTCAAGGTCACACTTCATAGACATCCAAATAAATTCGTGAATGTACTTTTGCTTTTCAGCGTAGAGTCACTCACAACAGGAAATCTCCCATAATAGACAAATTCAACTTTCAAAGAAACAACATCTTTTGTTTGTCTTTCTGGGATTTATGGCTTTTAATTCAGCCTGAGGAAAAGTTGTTAACCAAGCCTCCCCTGCCCCAGCCTGAAATTCTTAGATTTCTCATGGAAATTGGGAAACATAAGTGAAAAGGAAGCAAAATATCATGAAGATTTCAATTATCTTTGGTTGGGTTTGGAAAGATGTGTGGAAAAGAAAATATGACGGAAAAAACACTTCCATCACTTTAAACAAGCCTGTTTCCATTCAAAGCAGTAAAAAATGTGGAAAAACTCGTGAGGGAAAGAAATCAACTTAGGGCCAAAACCACTTAATCATCTACCTTGATGCAGAAACATAAACAATAACATAGGCATACTCTCAGCAAGCAGACTTTCAGCAAGTATTTTCACAAAGGCTCATCCTGGCAATTTCACCTACTCATAGGCTAGCCTATTCTAGTGACAACTATAGCATTAAGTTGATTTACTCAGTGTAAGGGAAAAGTGGAACCAAAGAAGCATCTGCAGTGTTCAGATAATTTGTTTAGACATCAACAATACCTGTTTAGTATTTTTTACAGCATGCAAGTATTATAAAAAATAATAGTAAAAACATTCCGTTTCGAAATCTAAGCTAGATGGGTATCAGTAAAACTAAAATCAAATACAAATGGAAATTATGTGAGCTTGAGATACTCATTTCCAATGACTAACCAAAGAAATAATAGAATCAACATTGCAATAGACCCAAAGAAGCTTCTCGAGGATGGCACCAATGAACACTTTAGAATACCAAAATTAGAAAAAATTGTAAGATTATTGAATCCCTTTCAATTAACCGCATTGACAGTCTACATTTTATGAGAATAAACAAAAGTTGTCAATAGTATGCCATGAGCAGAACATAAAGCAACCAATGCACACAAATTTAAATATCAATCAAGTAGGCAAATGAAACAAAAGAACAACTATAATCACAGCATGCAAATCAGCCACAGCAAAGCAATAAATAACAGGAAAATGCATCTTTGGTTCCTGCTTACCTGATTTATATGGGCAATGGCATGATCATGTGCATCAACAGCAGATTTTTCCAACATATTTCGAAGGTATGATACTTCTGTAATCAAATTGAAAGCAATTTCCTCAGCATCTTGCATCTGATTTCTAGAGAACTCAAATGCTCTATCTGCATGGAGACGAAATGAAGCACAATTCAGACAATTGCAGAGTCCTCTACATCCTCGTGGATTTCTCCTGAGAATGCCCTTTGTAAGACCATCAACAGGAACTTCTGTAGGAATAAATGCTTCAAGTTGGGATGAGTTTTCATCCAAGCTGACAGCTTTATTTGACTTCGTATCTTTAGAATGTTCCCTCGGCAATGTTGTGCAGTCCTCTTGACTGGCAATAGATACACAATGAGAGAACTCCACCGCACCATCTCCATGCAAAGTTTGACGACTGACAGAGGAGCATACTGACATAGCGGGAGATGCTGTTTCAAGGTCGGAACACACACCATCTGGGGCAGGCTCCGAACTTATGGGTTTATCTGATATAACCAGTTCAACTTGCAACTTACATTCCTTTTGAGTGTCAAATGGCAACCACGGCTCAATAATGTTTTCAGCAGATGTCAATATTAATTCATTATTAGACGAATCATTGTTGGACATCAATATAGCAGCTGGGGGGTTCAGCTTTGAATCACCAGTGTGATGCACTGTGGGAGAATAATCTGTTTTAGATATCTCCATGGGGACTCCTTGACAATGTGAAGCTGACGCAGGTAAGTGTATCTTTTCCTCTGAAACATTCTCGGCTTTTGGAGATTGAGTACATTTGGAGGCATCTACCAGAGAAAAAAATTAGTATAAACGAGGTCAGCTTCTGAGCATTATGAATCCACATTAACAAAATAATCTGCAGAGTGAAAAATTGGAAAAGAAAAGCTCGATAAAAATTACCAGAGGAATTATAAGAATCATTATTTCTAATATCCATCAGAAACGGAAGCAATCTTCTATAGCTGAATGAGCTTGGAGTTTTGAATACCTTCAGCCGTGAACGTGGATTAAGAATCTACAACAAAATTGCAGAGACAACTTACTTTAGAAAGAGATAATTTTCAGTCACATCATAGAGCGTATGAAAACAAAATCTTCATTCCAAATTAATCGGAAAATAAGCAAAAAAATCCATAAATCTTTGATTAAATGGTAAACAAAAAATTCAGGGATTCATAATTTCTCACCAAATTACTCTTCAAATTACAGTCATTCTTCCGATTGACATTTTTGCAATAACCCTCGCAAGCAATAATGTCGTTTCTGCTGAAACTCCCTTTCATTACCTTCCCCAAAATATGATCCTCGGTATGTAAATCAATGTCTTCATTATTTCCTCTGTTATCATTAACCTCGGGTTTACTGAAGATGTCAACATCAGGTGGTGTCATCTGAATATCTTCAATCAGTTCATCAACTCCATTAGGAAAGTTGCCATCCTCATTGCTCCTCTGATCTACATTATGCAGTTGAGTGTTCCCTTCAGCCTCAGACATATGAGGGTGATCCCAATTCTGAGCTTTACAAGACAATTCAGTATCTAAGTTCTTTATTTCTCCATTCTCCGATGGCTTTCTTCTATCAGAATATGCGCCTCCATTTTCATCTTTAGGAGAACAACAATTGCCCATGATGGAAGAGAATTTAGGCTTTGCACCATTTAATCTCTGATCTTTACAAGAAACTCCTAAACCAGATTCCTCAATTTTTGAAACACCTATGGGGAAAGAAAACTCAAAAATCAGTTTCGATGCACTGTAGCTGCAAGTGAACCAAATAGTCTCATGCTCATAAAATTTCAGGAAAACAAAAATTAAAAGATAGATAATGATGAACAAGGAGTTACAGGGATCAACTTTCGCAATATCCGTGAGAAAAGGTAACAATCTCCTATAGCTGAATGAGCTTGGGGTTTTGAACACCTTCGGTTGAGTATGCGAATAAAGAACCTACACCACAAACTCAAACGGACAACTTACATTAATAGAGATCATTTTTTATCTCTCCCAACAAAACATACTCATATAGGCAAATGTTCTTATCGCAAGCATTACTAGAAGAGCATCTGCAATTCTTCACCAAATCCTTCGTCAAATTTAAATTTGACGAGAAATTTGGTAAAAATGATATTCAATCCTTTCATCAAACTTGTATCAAATCAAGTTTCACCAAAGGTTTCATCAAATAAGATATGAATCAAATCTTTCACCCAATTTCCAACATCATTTTTTTCACTAAAGTTTGATAAATAAATAAATAAATAAAACTTACGGGCAATTACACAGCTAGTCCCTATACTTTGACCCTTACGTGATTTTAGTCCCTATAATTTCAATTAGCTCAATTTTAACCCTAAATTTTTGAATTGATCTCAAATTGGTCTGATTGATTCCAATTGTTAGAAATTTTTTTATAAAAAAATATGCACATTAGTAGCATGTGTCATGCTTTTAGAAGCAAAATTGTAAACTTGATCAATTCTGTAGCTTAACATCAAGCAAATCAGTGATCATTCTCAGTTAAACACCCTAACAGCACTATTAATTTAACCAAATTGAGGCAAAATCTAAAATTAAGAGTCAAAATTGAAACTATAGGACCAAAATGACACAAGCAACAAAATGAAGTGACTGCATGTATAATTTGCCCAAAATTTTAAAAGATGAAGGATTGGAGATGGTTTTTTTATTCCCACCTGAATTGGTTAAAGGACGTATTTGGGATAGGTTAGCTACTTTTAAAAAGATATGATGAAAAATTTGATTATCGCAGTTGGAATGTGTTATTTCAAATCAAGCTTTTGGTCTAAATCCTTCAACAAATTTAATGGGAAAAAAAAGGGGTCAAGGGTTGGAGATTCTCTAAGCAATCAATTTATGTACTTCAAGTAAAAACTAGGAATCAAAAACTCAAGAGATGGACAATCTCTTACCAATTTATTCTTAGAGATGGAGTGGTTTCTCTGATCAATACTATCATTACCGCAAGCAGTTCCCTTTGAAATGTCACCATTTCTGTCCCCATTTCCAGTATTTTCATTCAGATTTGGCTCACTGGACATGCCGGCATCAGGTGGTGTCATCTGAATGCATTCTTCAGTCAAATTCTCAACTTTACCATCATCACTTCTCTGTTCCACATCACACACTCCACCTTCCCCTCTTATCTCCAAAAAATTAGGGTTTGCAGCATCTAAATCATTTGCTCTGCAACTAAACCCCTCCTCAAATTTGTCTTTCCATCCATCCTCCACCGGCTCTACACCGCCCAAAAATGCTCCATCAGCATCACCTCTATCAGCACAACCATGATCAATTACTGATTGCAAATTAGGTTTTCCACAAAACCCTAAATCAAATTTCTCAACCTGCGCTTTCATCTGAGACAACTTTATCTCACCCGAATCAGAGTCACTAATATTCGAATCTTTCAAATCTCCGAAACTCCCATTTGAACAACACTCGTTATTGACGATCGCAGCAGGAGAGAAAACCCTCCTCGCTCGAAGATCCTTGATGGAGATTTGAGATATATTGTCGATATCAGAAGCTTCGTGCTGTTCGCTCTGTGCTCTGCGTTTTCTGGGGGTTGATTGGGAGGAATGGAGGTCGAGATGGTGGTGGCGCTTTCGAATGGCGTCAGATCGAGCTTGGCCAGATCGGGTGCGATGGACGTAGATCTGAGCCTTGCTACGAGTGAAGATGCCTGTGAAGGGTTTGGAGAGTGAATATTGGTTCTGATTCTTGGTGCGAAGCTTTGCTTCCATGACTGGCTTGTTCTTGCTTCGGAGCTCTGAAACTAGGGTTTCAATACCAGAAAGAGAGAGAGAGAGAGAGAGAGAGTATTGGAGGGAAGAAGTAGTGTTGGCAATGGCGGGAAATGAACTGATGGAAAATTGGGGGGAAAGACAAAATTGGCGGGAAAAAGTCGGAATATGGCTTAAATATTGCGATTTAGTCCTCGTCACATTGACACCCCCTTAAAATTTCACTCCCCCCACGTGGGGTTGGTGATTAGGCGAGAAGAAAAAAGAAAAAAATAAATAAAAAATATGGATCAATCAAAAGCAAAAGAGGTTGTGGGGGTGACCCGCATGGGTCCAAATCTTTTTTCATATTATGATTGGAAGATAAAATTTCATTACGTAAATTACATTTCATCCTTTTTATATTTAGGCCTCGTTTGGCAAGAGGTTATTTTAGCTAATTAGCTAAAAAGTTACTAAATTAGCCAAAAGTCAACAACTCATACCAAAAAGTCAAAGATTCTCTTTTCTCTCTACTTTTTGCACATCTTTTCGTAATTAGCCAAAAAGTCATCCCAAACATACAAGTTTTTTGAGTAATGATTCATCCCCCCTTTTCCCATCACCCCCTTTGACCCCCTCTCTCTCTCATTGGTCATCTTTTCTTTTTCTTTTTCTTTTTTTTCCTGCTCCACCAATCACCCCCTGCCACGTGGCAAAGGGGGTGAGGGGGTGACCCCCAAAAGGGGGTCCCAAGCATTATTCAAGTTTTTTTTACCTACCTTTTTAGCTAAATAGCCAAAAAATTACTAAATTAGCCTGTTCCCAAACGAGGCCTTAGTTGATTTTTTAAAGTGATTTATTTATAAATCTCATTTGGAAGATTTATAATTCAATAAGTTCATAAAAATTTCTTATGATTAGTCCTATATATTTAGACTTGTATCTTAGGGGATTATTTTTTCCTTATTTATAATATTTTTAGAACTAATATACCTTTTGTTCTATTTTTTATAGTATGGATTACACACAATTCTTTTTCTTTTTTTTTTTTTTTTTGGTTTCCTTTTTTTGTTTTGACAGTTTTAAAATTAGCGGGATAGGTTTCTTTAAAACCTAAATATATATTATTAAATTATAATATTGACAACAACACATGATTGAAAAAGAATCTTGCAACACAGAAATTTCCTCTCTCTCTCTCTGTTTACCTTGCCCATTTGAGAGTTGGGAAAATTCACAAAACAACAAAAACTCAAGGAGATGAATTGAATGATGATCATCAAAGAAAGAAACAAAATAGAACAAATCCATAAAGGAGCTCATCATCATCATTTTTTCATTGTTGTAGTTCCAAACTTTGTGTTCTTCAATTGTTACTCTTCGAAACTCTATGTTTTTTCATTATTATAGTTCGAAAACTTTATTTTCTTCCATTCAAATATCATAGAGGCAAGGTTAGCACCTTTTTTTTTCTTTTTTTTTTTGCAACTATATATAGGTATGCGTTGGTAGGGATGGATGTTCAGAATTGTTCAATAATTTATTAAAGTTTGATTCGACCTTTTTTTTCGAGATGGATTGATATGGTATTATATATCCGTGTATATGTATGCTTATTGATCAGGTATTTTTTGTAAATGTGAATGTACACATCCATTGAAGTCATTTTCGTTGTAAATTATCAGATTTTAATGTTTTGCATTTGGTGATTTGAATTTCAACATTAGAAACATGTGATGTTTGCATGATTATTGCATAATGAGAATGCTCGCATTTACATATCACTGATTATTGTATGACTTTCATGATTTTTACGTGGTGTAACATCTCACATTGATGTTGTGACTATCACATCTTTAATGAATATTAATATTCACATTGAAATAGTCATACAAGCAAATAAGAATATGATATTTTGGTCACAACATATTATGTATCTTAATAATATAACATAGAGATATAGGAATGTTCACATTAACATTGCATTTACTACAATACACACTAAGCCTCTGTTTGGGAAGTGGGTTGGCTTTTTGGCTTTTTGACTTTTTTGACTATTTTAGCTTGGGCTAAAAAGTTTGGTTTGGGAAGGACTTTTTGGCTTTTTGGCTTTTTTGACATTTTTTGTGAGAGAAGGATGTAATGATTATGGGTTGGATGTGACATTTTATTTTTTGTGGCTAAAATAGCCTATTTTATCTTTTGTGGCTAAAATAGCCAAAAAAGTCCCGTTTAGCTCTTGCCAAATGGAGCCTAAGTCAATGGTTATATGCACATAATAACAAACAATTATCAACAATGTGAAAGTTCACATTGTATTTATAATATCAAAGCAACATGACAACATTAACAATGCATTACAACAAATCACAATTAATGTTAATATTCACATTAAAAAATAGTTATACTAGCACAAACAATGTGAATATTCACAGTGTATGGTTCTATAAGGGAATATTATTTATCAGTATACACTTGTAATATGAAAATTCATATTAACATTTAGTGAGAAATTTTCAAAAGATAGATGATTTAAGGTTTTAAGAATGTAAGAGATTTTTTCTATGAAATAAAGGAGAGATTTTCTCTATATAATAAGGGAAATATTTTCTTTATGGAATAAGGAAAATATTTTATCCCTCAAATGTAGAGATTCTCCCTGGAATAATAAGAGATTTTCTCCGTAGAATGAGGGGCACATGCACAAAAAATTAGAAGGGTGATTTAGTCCTATTATTCTAAATATGACCTAATGGAATATTAAAAAAGAAGATGAGTTAAATGGAATATAACAATTAGGAAGAGGACTTTTAGAAAAATGACCCTTTTTTTATTTTGGCATAATTTTTTTTTTCCTCACATCGACTTTTTATTATGTTTTAATTTTTTCTTAAAGCTAATTTCTATTTAAAATTAAACAAAAAATGTCGCTTAACTGCTAAATAATATATAAATATATATTATTATATTAAAGTTTGCATTTGTATCCGACTTTCATATAATAAAATATTATTATGTCACATAACCATTAATGTATAATTTGTTTTCTAATTTTGGATATAAGATAGTTTTTAAAGTAAATTGAAAAAAGCTTCAAATATAAAGAGCCAAGGTGGAAACAAAAAAAAAAAACAAAACAAAACAAAACAAATTTTAAGTGACAAAGTGGTAAAATAGTCAAACATAATGGGATAAACTGTAATTTATCCAATCTTATTTTAATACACGAATCTGTAATACATCATTAACTTTAAAATGTAACAAAGTTTACAATAACAAAAATGACAAAAATATAGGGAAATTAGCTATACATCCCTGCTATAATTTGAGTAGTAGGAAAGGTTCAAGATATTTTTCCTTAGTTAAGATCCCTCATTGAGTTTAGGTCCGTTTGCCCCTTTTTTTTCTAAATAATTTTTTTTTTATTTTTCCCTATTTATAATATATACTGAGATTAGTTTGACAATTTTGCTTCCAGTTTCAATGAAGATTGTGATTGGATTTTGTTTAGATATTGCTATTTTGCTCTCAATCTATGAGGTTTTTGTTTGGAAGGTTTATTCAAGTTCGATATAGCGCTGATTTTGTAGAATTTTCCATCAATTTAGTTCTTTCATTTGCATTGGAGGTGTTCATTGTTAATTCGATTTCACTGTTCTAAGAATTTTGTTGGAATGTATGTATTTTGTAACTTATTAATATCTTCTTTGCCATTTGATGGTGATTGAAGCTTTTACTATATATATTGATGTAAAAAAATAATTTTTAGTGATTAAATTTGACGAAGAAAAATTTCTCTGTATTTGTTGTGTTTTGCTTTGAAGTTAGAAACTGAAATGTGTAATATGTTTATGATTTATAAATTTTTCTGAATTATATATATTGATTGGACAACTTAATGGTAATTGCAAAAAAAAAAAAAAAAATCTGGAAATCAGCCGGACGTCCGGGTGGACATCCGGGTGGTCTACCGGGTGGACATCTGGGTGGTCTACCGGGTGGTCTTCATTTGGACAGAAAACACGCCTGTGTGCACAGAGTTCTCTGCAGAGAGTGTAGAAAATTGATTTGAAAACGTAACCAAACATCATGCTCCAAAACACACGTAGAAAATTGATTTGAGAATACAAACAAACAGAGCCTTAGTAAATAGGAATTTTTCTGTGTTTTTTTTGCAGCTTAATGTGTTTTTGTGCTTTGCATTTTCAAGTGAATTTAAGTTAAAAAGTTAGTGTGCGATGTATTTATGATTTGTAAATTTTTCTGAATTAGATATATGAATTAGACACGTTATTCAATTGTACTACATGAAATATCTTAGCAAAGTACGAAATATTTAACAAATAGAAAATGCTCCGTGCTTTTTAGATTTCAATGTGTGTTATTTTGAGTTTTGTTGGATTGACTTATCGTAGATAATTTCTCTGTTTATAGCTAGGGCTCAAAGGTTTATTTGAAAATTTTATATTTGCAAACAATGAAAATTTCACTGGAAAGTTACTAGGAAAAGAATTGTTGATGGTCACCGAAAAGTGGTCATCGAAATTTCACCGTTTATGAAATTGTACTGTCTTATGTCAGTGAAATTTCGTTATTTTTATTATTTTTAGAATTTTGTATTGATAATGGATTTTGTTTCATAAATCTCAATGAAATAACTTCAAAAATATAAATTTCATTAAAAAAGAAAATAGAAATTTAGATCAAAAGTAATAGAATTTTGAAATTTTCAAATGAATTTAAAAAGTAATAAATGTTACCTGAAACATGTAGTAGGGGTATTTTTGTCACTGTGTGTTTTGAAGGTCGTATACTACTATAGAAAATTATATTGTCTTAATCCTTCTAAAAAAATATTACAAAGCTAAAGTATTAAATAAAAAGTGAAATAAGTCTTCTATTCTTTGTTTCTTTTTTTATGTTTATAACTATAATTTCTAGGAGTCATGACCTGTTTGATATATTATACAAAAATTATTAACATCATCATAACGCTATCTTAATTCTCAATCACCACAAATTTGTTATCTCAAGTAGGTAACCTAAGAGGATGAGTGAATTGGATTATTTAAAAAAATTTACAATATTAAAATTTATAAACACAATATTCAGAATTTTAACAAATAAAAAACAGAATAATAATTATCAATATAAAAGTAAGAGAGATAGAGAGAGAAAATCAAACACTGAAATTTATAATGGTTCGGCATGCTAAGCCTACGTTCATTCCCCAAGGAACCTTCTTGAGAATTTATTTACTATTAAAATAAATTAATACACCACCAACTCTTCACTAAGCTTGTAGATTTTGCACAGGACTTACTCTTATCTATTGAGCCTTACTCAACAATAAATGTCTTACCCTTACAAAAATCTCTCACAAAAATAATGAATAAAAATAAGTGATACTTAAACCATTTTTTGCAATAATTTTCTCACAAATAGTAGATATGAAATTGTAAGAACATAGGCTACACTTAGATCTGAAAGTGAAAAGGCAGAATACAATATACTCAAAATTTTGGAACGCACAGAAATTTTTTCTTTTCAAGTTCTTGATTTTTCTCCACACACAACACTTCTATTTATACCCAAAAATATATCCGTTGGAAGTAGGACGCTCCTTGCTGACGTCATGGATTACATGGGCACGCTCTTTGATTTCAAATAGACAGCAAATGATAATGTTTGAAAAAATGTTAAAAGTAAAACCATCTTTTCCCTTTTTTTCAAATATGGAGCCATCGTTTGAAGGCAAATTGAATATTATAAATAATATAATACAATTATCACATTTTTTAATTCAAATAAGTAAATGATTTTGCTCCATCATTATGGGTTCCTTGAAGTCAAAAACCACATGAAATTTTGTCTATTTTGTAACTTTTTCTTTTTCTTTTTGCAAGCAAATTCAAACCAACTTACAATGTAGTGTAAAACAAATCTAATTGCTCACGTGATGTATTCTACTTATATTATATGCATTATATATAATATTCTAATCAAATATTTGCATGTGCAGTCAAATCTCTTTAAGTAATATTTATGATAAATCTAAACATATATACCTTTTTTAAATTTCTATATATGTTGTAGAGATTTTAAAATAAATATAACCTATAACTCCATGTGGATATATCACTTTTGTCAAAAGAAGACAACTCATTAATATTATATTTATCAAAATAATATAACCAATCAATATCAAATTTGTCAAAATATGAATAGTGATCAGCCTAATTTTTCAAAAAGTGAATAGTAGAGTTTTCAAAAATATTTTTATTTAAACAATCTTTAACAAATATATATTTTAAACAGATAATATTTTGTGTCAAAATTTCAATTAATATTTTAGATATCATCAAAATTAAACAACATGATTAACAATCTCTCCCTTTTTGATGATATCAATATTTGTATGGATTTGACACAAAATAAAAATCAACAAGTTAGTTGATAATTTTGTAAGATAATTTTGCAACATAAGATATTTAAAGCACATGCATGCACTACAATTTAATATCATATTTTTTATTCCCCTTTAATATCATCAAAATAAAATATGAAAATAGGAAACAAACACATTTGATAAAACAATCTGAGATGCCAAAAATATAATAATGGTCCTTAGGTCTTGTCAAAATCATTCTGGGGATTTTGGAGCATTTCTGGCTCACAAAATGTTAACAAACAAAAGATTTGAGCAGATATGCATTGAGTATTGAATCGATGGAGTGTATAAAAAGTGACAAGGATGATAGGCAAAGGTACGAAGTTATCAAGTGTTGGACAGAAAAATTTGTGTTACCTTCTTGTGTAATCATGCCATTCCTTACCTTAGCCATCAATGGTTCAGACATGCATGAGGTGCCTGTAATGCAGGCAAATGAGAGGTTACCAGTGGTGCAAGCACACGTTATTCCTGTAAATGAGGGTCCCAGTAGTATTGGTAATCGGAATGATATCGATACTATTAATAACACTATAGCTCTGAGTACACAGGCAATGACTGCAGTTTCCAATATAGCTCGACGATTACAAGTAAGAATACAAGAAAATCAACAATTGAGAGATGAGGTGTGCTTGGTAAAACAACAATTGGCTAATATTCGTAAGGAGAGAAGAGAGACCTAGAAAGGAAAAATGCGCAGTTAGAGAATGTGTTGCAATATTATGCAACGGTTATAATGCTAAGACTTACAGAAGTCAAAAATTGAGAGAGACATGTAAAAGAGGCTCATGAAAAATTATTGAGAGAAATGAAACGAAAAAAATCTGTGAAGCCTTTTGAAAACTTACATGTAATCGAGTAATATTTTCTCCTTCTGCAATAAAATTGCAAGCATTTCTCTTTTTTTTCTTTTCTTTTTTCTTTTTTTTTGTCTTTTTTTTATATAAATTCTGTCTTTGCAAAAAAAAAAAAAAATTGTTGGTGCAGATAAGGAGTTAAAAAAGAAAAGAAAAAAAGAGCATATATACTCCCCCTAAAATTATGCATAAAATATACAAACGCCTCTTTTTTTTTATTTTTTTTTATAATAATTGTTAATCTCAAAATATATGAGTCTCACCCTAAATTAATGCACTAAAAATTACATAAATTTGAAGAAACAAATTACCAATTTATAATACTAAAGGCCATTAAGATCCAGCCATAAACAATTACGCCAAATGCACTAGCATAAAAAGAGAAAATACAAATAAAAATAATTTCTTCAGACAAGGTAGAAGCAATCATTATCAAATCCGAGAGAGTTTGGAGCACATACAGTAAGATAAAAAATATAACACAGTGCAAAAATAGTTTTAACATGTTGATCGGTGATGACCTTGATAATTGAAAAGAATGGAGAAGATCGTGTAGATCGGTGATGAATTTTTGTAGATCGATGATGGATTTTGATGGATCAATAACTGATCTTGATGGATCGGTAATTGATTTGGATGAATCGGAAATGATGTTGAAGATCGGTGATGGAAGTAGAGCCATGATGGATCTTGGAAAGTCAATGAGGAATTTGAGTAGATGATGGTAGTGATGAAGGAGATGGATGATGTTGTTGATGGTAGAGCTGGTTGTGGACGATGGTGAGGATGAAAATGGTGTCGTCTGAAAATGAGAGGAAGAAAGGGAAAGCAAAAGAGCGAGAGAATGAGAAAACAGAGAGTGTGAGAGAGAGCAGGTGAGAGATAGAGACAGAGTGGTTGAAAAAGAGAGAACATATATATATATATATATGTGTGTGTGTGTATATAATTTTTTTATTATTATTTTAATAATAATAATAATAATTATTATTATTATTATAGTTATTTCATTTAATTATTTATTATTTATTTATAGAAAAATTATTTTTAATATAAATATTATATTAGAGTATTCATCATACTAAGTTCAGTTCTAATATAATAAAATTATTCTTCATTTAGAGACTTGGTAAATATGTCAGCTAATTAACGATTTGTAGGCACAAATTTGAATTCAATGTCACTTTTGAGTGCATGATCTCTTAGAAAATGATGCCTTATTTCAATGTGTTTAGTGCGTGAGTGTTGAATAGGATTTTTGGAAAGATTAATGGCACTTGTGTTGTCAAATTTTATAGGAATATGATTATAGTGAAGTCCAAAATCTTGAAGTTGTTGTTTCATCCAAAGTAATTGTGCACAACACCCAGCGGCAGCAATGTATTCTGCTTCAGCAGTTGACAAAGCCACTGAGTTTTGTTTTTTGCAAAACCAAGAGGTGAGTGAGTGTCCAAGAAAATGACAAGTGCCACTAGTGCTTTTTCGGTTAAGTCTGCATCCCGCAAAGTCGGCATTTGAGTAACCAAAAAGTTCAAAAGTAGTTCCTTTAGGATACCATAATCCCAAATATTTTGTGCCAACAAGATATTTAAAAATACATTCGACTGCGGTGATGTGTGACTCTTTCGATGCGGATTGAAAACGTGTACACATACAAACAATAAACATTATATCGGGTTTACTTGTAGTAAGATAGAGTAAAGAACCAATCATACCTCGATATTTCTTTTCATCTACAGGTTTACCTTACTCATTTTTGTCGATTTTTATTGATGTGCTCATTGGAGTTGCTGCAGGCTTTGATGATTCCATTTCAAACCTTTTGAGTAGATCCTTGATATACTTCGTTCGATTTAAAATGGATTCCATCATTAGTTTGTTTAATTTGTAGACCAAGTAAGTAATTTAACTCCCCCATCATATTCATTTCAAATTTACCTTGCATATCTTTAGCAAACTCTTTGCACAAATTTTCATTAGTAGCACCAAAAATGATATCATCAACATAAATTTGAACGATTAGCATATCTTCCTTTTTGATTTTTATAAAAAGTGGAACCAATCATACCTCGATATTTCTTTTCATCTACAGGTTTACCTTACTCATTTTTGTCGATTTTTATTGATGTGCTCATTGGAGTTGCTGCAGGCTTTGATGATTCCATTTCAAACCTTTTGAGTAGATCCTTGATATACTTCGTTTGATTTAAATGGATTCCATCATTAGTTTGTTTAATTTGTAGACCAAGTAAGTAATTTAACTCCCCCCATCATATTCATTTCAAATTCACCTTGCATATCTTTAGCAAACTCTTTGCCTAAATTTTCATTAGTAGCACCAAAAATAATATCAATATAAATTTGAACAATTAGCATATGCGCCTTTTTTATTTTTATAAAAAGTGTTGTACCAATTTTTCCTCTAGAAAAACCTTTGTCAAGTAGAAAATTACTCAATCTTTCATGCCAAGCTCTAGGAGCTTGTTTTAAGCCGTATAAGGCTTTTGAAAGTTTGAAAACATAATCTGGGTATTTATGATTTTCAAAATTGGGAGGTTGTTCAACATAAACTTCTTCTGAAATGTACCCGTTTAAAAAAACACTTTTAACATCCATTTGATATAGTTTAAAATCTTTAAAACATGCAAAAGCAAGTAATATTCTAATAGCTTCAAGTCTTGCAACTGGTGCAAAAGTTTCATCAAAATCAATGCCCTCTTCTTGATTATAACCTTGAGCTACTAATCTAACTTTATTTCTAGTAACAACTCCGAATTGATCCATTTTATTTCAAAAAACCCATTTTGTACCAATAACGAGATGATCCTTAGGTCGAGGAGTTAAAAACCAAACTTTATTATTTTCAAATTGATTTAATTCTTCTTGCATTGCTAAAATCCAGTTTTCATCATTTTTAGCTTCTAAAAACAATTTTGGTTCAATTTGTGAAACAAACGCTAAGTTACCACAAACATTTTTAACAAAAGAACGAGTTTTTATACTTCCGCCACATCACCTATGATGAGGTCTTTGGGGTGGCCATGAGCATACTTCCATTCTTTTGGTAGATTTGAGTCGTTTTTTGGAAAAACATATATTTCTTGAAGTTTCTTTATCGTCATTTCTTCTTCATGTTCGCGTAATGGATTTTCTTCATTTTCTTTTATGTAAATGCTCTCCATGCTTGGTTGATTTTCTACAATATCATTTCTTACAAGATTCTTAGAAATTATGTTGTTAGATTCATCAAAAATAACATGTACAAATTCTTCAACAAATAGAGTTCTTTTATTGAATACTCTATAATCTTTACTGAAAATTGAATAACCAAGAAATATAGCTTCATCCGATTTAGCATCAAATTTTCCTAAGTTATCTTTATTGTTATTCAATACAAAGCATTTACAATCAAATGCACGCAAGTGACTAATATTAGGTTTTCTATCTTTCCAAATTTCATAAGGGATTTTCTTAAGAATAGGTCTAATCATAGCTCAGTTTACAACATAACATGCAGTGTTAACGGCTTCCGCTCAAAACTATTTAGGCAAATTATTTTCACAAACCATAGTACAGGCCATTTCTTTAAGAGTTCTATTTTTTCTTTCAACTACACTATTTTGTTGAGAAGTTCTAAGGGTAGAAAAATTATGATCAATTCTAAACTCATCACAAAATATAATAAAATCATCATTTTCAAATTCTCTACCATGATCACTTCTAATACTACAAATATTAAGATTTTTTTCATTTTGAATTCTTTTACGAAGTCTTGAGAAATTATAAAAAGCTTCATTTTTGTGTGTTTAAAATAATACCCATGTATATTTAGTATAACCATCAACACAAACAAGAGCATACGATTTTCCTCCTAAACTTAATGTTCAAGATGGTCCGAATAAATCAATATGCAAGAGTTGAAGCGGTTTAGTAGTTGAAACGATATTTTTGGATTTAAAAGAAATTCTAGTTTGTTTTCCAAATTGACATGCATCACAAAGTTTGTCTTTTTCAAAATTAATTTTTAGCAAACCAATAACTAACTTGTTTTTAGAAAGTTTGGAAATTAAATTAAAATGAGCATGTCCTAATCTTCTATGCTAAAGCCAACCATTATCATTTATAGCAGATAAACATTTAATATTAAAATAAAAAGAAAAATTATGCAAATCAAACACATATACATTTTCATGTCTATAACCTACAAATAAAGTTTTGTTTTTTAGGGTGTTCTTAATAGTGCAATGAGTTTTTTCAAAAATAATTCTATACCCTTTATCACATAATTGATTAATGTTAAGCAAGTTATGTTTTAAACCTTCAACAAGCAAAATATTTTCAATAATAGGAAAATGATTTTTACCGATACTACCTACACCTATCATTTTATCCTTGCTATTATCGCCGAAAGTCACATATCTGCCATCCTTTGGTTGGAGTGTGGAGAACATAGCTTTATTTCCAGCCATGTGCCTCGAACATGCACTGTCAAGATATCATCTATTGTTATTGATTTTGTCTTGAAACATACCTACAAAAATCTGATTTTTTTATTGGTACCCATATTTTCTTGGGTCTATAAAAGTTATATTTGATTCTTTTGAAATGTCTTTAGGAACCCACATCTTTTTTATTTTAGCAAAATGATTTCTTTTAACGGGACATGAAGGTGAAATATGACATTTTGTACTACAAAAATGACATGTGAGATGAGAGTGACTAGAAGATGCATGCACAAAACCATTTTTGGTAGTTTTTACTTTTGAAAAAGATTTATATCCAATTCTATCTCTATCAAAAGTACGATTTTGATTTTTAAGAATTCTATCTAAAGTCACTCTACCTTGAGTGAATTTTGAAAGAGTATTTTTCAAGTCTTCAATATTTTCTTTCAAAACAATTTGCTCCTTTTTTAAAGACTCATTTTCTTCTTGTAATACAACTAATTTTTTTATCAGAAATTGAAAACTCTTTTCGAGTTAAAATCTCATTTTCCTTTTTCATTTTCATGACTTCATTTTCTAAAGTATTTATCTTGGAAGTTAAGGATTTGATTTTGTCTTGAAACATACCTACAAAAATCTGATTTTTCTATTGGTACCCATATTTTCTTAGGTCCATAAAAGTTAGATTTTGATACTTTTGAAATGTCTTTAGGAACCCATATCTTTTTTATTTTAGCAAAATGATTTCTTTTAACAGGACATGAAGGTGAAATATGACCTTTTGTACCACAAAAATGACATGTGAGATGAGAGTGACTAAAAGATGCATGCACAAAACCATTTTTGGTAGTTTTTACTTTTGAAAAAGATTTATATCCAATTCTATCTCTATCAAAAGTACGATTTTGATTTTTAAGAATTCTATCTAAAGTCACTCTACCTTGAGTGAATTTTGAAAGAGTATTTTTCAAGTCTTTAATATTTCTTTCAAAACAATTTGCTCCTTTTTTAAAGACTCATTTTCTTCTTGTAATACAACTAATTTTTTATCAGAAATTGAAAACTCTTTTCGAGTTAAAATCTCATTTTCCTTTTTCATTTTCATGGCTTCATTTTCTAAAGTATTTATCTTGGAAGTTAAGGACTCATTTTCTTTTGATAAACTTGAAATCACTTTCTTTTGATAGTTACTTTTCAAACTAAGTTTCATAAATTCAACATATAATTCATCAAAAGCTGATTGTAATTCATCAAACGTAAAAGATTCGTTATTTACCTCATCTTCGTTTCCAAATGCCATTAAGCATAGGTTAGCAACCTTATTTTTGTAAACTTCGGTTTCTGAGTTGCTTTCATCGCTATCTTCTCCCCATACTACAATCATGGCTTTCTTCTTGTCTTTCTTGAATTGTTTCTTAAGTTCTGGACATTCTGATTTGTAGTGTCTAGGTTTGTTGCATTCGTAGCAGGTAACTTTAGATTTTTTGTGATTTTCTTTCCTTTGAAAATCCCTATTGTTGAAATCTTTTCTGAAAAATTTCCGTACACCTTGTTTCTTTTTCACAAACCTTTTGAACTTTCTAGTGATGAATGTCATTTCCTCATACTACAATCATGGCTTTCTTCTTGTCTTTCTTGAATTGTTTCTTAAGTTCTGGACATTCTGATTTGTAGTGTCTAGGTTTGTTGCATTCGTAGCAGGTAATTTTAGATTTTTTGTGATTTTCTTTCCTTTGAAAATCCCTATTGTTGAAATCTTTTCTGAAATATTTCCGCACACCTTGTTTCTTTTTCACAAACCTTTTGAACTTTCTAGTGATGAATGTCATTTCCTCATCATCATCCGAATCATCTTCATCTTCCTCTTGATGTTTCGAAGTGGATTTGAAGGTTATTCCTTTCTTCTTCTTGTTGTCCTTTTCTTCTTTTCCTTCTTGCATTATGAGCTCATGAGTTAAGAGAGATTCCATTAACTCATCTAGACTTAGCTTTGATAGATCCTTGGCTTCGGTAATGACAATGACAATGACTTTTGTCTCCCAACTTTTTGGCAATGACCTAAGCAATTTTCTTACAATTTCAGCATTAGTATATATTTTGCCAAGAGAAGTTAAACCATTAATAATATTAGTAAAGCGAGTAAACATTTGAGGAATAGTTTCATCAGGTTTCATTTTAAAGAGTTCATAATTATGGACTAACAAACTGACTCTAGATTCTTTGACTTGTTTGGTTCCCTCGTAAGTCACTATAAGCTTGTCCCAAATTTCTTTTGCGGTTTTACATGTGGAAATTATATTGAATTCGTTGGCATCTAGGGCGCAATACAACATGTTTGTGGCTCTGACATTAATTTAAGTCATTCTAGTATTTGATTCATTCCACTCATCTTCAGGTTTTGGTACTATAAGTCCATCTACGATTTTGGTAGGAATTTTCGGACCATTGCAAATAATTTTCCAACATTCATAATCATTAGATTGGACATGTATGGCCATCCTAGTTTTCCAATAGCTAAAATTTGTGCCGCTAAATAGTGGTGGCCTATTGGATGCTTATTCCTTAGGTAAGGAATAACTAGGGGTTGCCATGATCTACTCTAAGACGACTAAGTCACACAAATTAGAGTCTAGGCTCTTATACCAATTGTTATCTCAGATAGGCAACCCAAGAGGGGGTGAATTGGGTTATTTAGAAAATTTTACAATATTAAAATTTATAAACACAATATTCAGAATTTTAACAAATAAAAAACAGAATAATAATTATCAATATAAAAGTAAGAGAGATAGGGAAAGAAAATCAAACACTGAAATTTATAGTGGTTCGCACGCCAGGCCTACGTCTACTCCCCAAAGAATCTCATTGAGAATTTCTTTACTATCAAAACGAATTAACACACCACCAATTCTTCACCAAGCTTGTGGATTTTGTACAAGATTTACTCTTATCTATTGAATCTCACTCAACAATAAATGCCTTACCCTTACAAAAATATCTCACAAAAATAATGAATAAAAATAAGTGGTACCTAAGCCATCTTTTACAATAATTCTCTCACAAAGAGTAGATATGAAATTGTAAGAACAAATGTTACACTTAGATCTGAAAGTGAAAAAGCAGAATACAATATACTCAAAATTTTGGAGCACACAGAAATTTTTTCTCTTCAAGTTCTTGATTTTTCTCCACACACAACACTTCTATTTATACCCAAAAATATACTCGTTGGAAGTAGGCCGCTCATTGCTGACGTCATGGATTACATGGGCACGCTCCTTGATTTCAAATAGACAGCAAATGATAATGTTTGAAAAAATGATAAAAGTAAAACCAACTTTTTCCTTTTTTTCAAACATGGAGCCACCGTTTGAAGGCAAATTGAACATTATAAATAATATAATACAATTATCACATCTTTGAATTCAAACAAGCAAATGATTTTTATAGCGACCCCGGTCTTTTCCCATTTGATTATTGTATCCGGACTTGGGTTCCGTTTATTCTGTCATTGTACATTCGGGTTATTTTCTTCGAGGTAGGGATTTCCTACTCCATTTTATAAGTTTTGTTCTAAGTTTTGGTATATTGATATGTTGGGGTTACTTTGATAATTTTGGGAAAAACCCTAGTGGTATTAATTAATTAATTTGTATAATTAACTTAAGGGAATTTGGGAATTTGGTTAAATTCATGAAATTGGGGAATTTATTGATTAAATGGTGTAGTTGGATAATTTAAATCACTCACCTATATTTATGATAGATTTGAACATATATACCCTTTTTAAATTTCTGTATATGTTGTAGAGATTTTAAAATAAATATAACCTACCACTCCATGTGGATATATCACTTTTGTCAAAAGAAGACAATTCATTAATATCACATTTATCAAAATAATACAACTAATCAATATCAAATTTGTCAAAATATGAATAGTGATTAGCCTAATTTTTCAAAAAGTGAATAGTAGAGTTTTCAAAAATATTTTTATTTAAATAATCTTTAACAAATATATGTTTTAAACAGATAATATTTTGTGTCAAATAATATGAAATATGTATATCATTTACAAATTTTCAATTAATATTTTAGACATCATCAAAATTAAACAACATAATTAACAAAATCAAATAAGGAAAATTTAGTCAAAAGTCTCTTAACATAATTATGTAGTGTTAAAAGAAGAAGTAAATATTTTCTAATGCATAAAATCCTTTAAAATTGATTAATCATGGATTGAGAACATAAAAAATATATTTTTTCATTTTAGAAAACTTTGTCCTTCCATTACTTCTCTCTTCCTATTTCAACTATTAATGTGATAAACACACACACACACACACACACACACTCTCTCTCTCTCTCTCTCTCTCTCTCTCTCTCTCTCTCTCTCTCTCTATATATATATATATATATATACTTAAATCTATATACATCATCTTTAATATTCTAATAGTTGAAATTTTTTACAAGATTGCAAGAGATGGTTTTACAGTTGAGTCGTAAAATTTTGATAATTATTGTATTTTGAACTTTATTTTGTATTTCAATGATCGTTTGGAAATTAAATCAAAACTTACAATTGAGTCGTGCAAGAGATGTGTATTCATTTGTTTCTTTCTATGAAATAGTGAATAATTGTTAAAAAAAAATTTGGTGACATCAAAGATTGAACAATTTGTATTTCATTTGTTATGATTATTTGTTATTGAATCTGATTGAATAACATTATGTTTGTTTGTTGTTATATTAATTTTACTTTTGTTTACTCGGGTAATGTGTGGCATGTCTTTTATTCGTTGATATGCTTTGTTTTAAAGTGACAATAAAATTTTACCATGTTTGCTATTATAATATGTAATTTTTTTTTTTGTTTGCTGACTCTATTTTAAATTAACAGTAAAATTTTACTCTATTAACATTATCATTTTATTATTTTAATAATATTTTTATTCAATATTTTGACAGTAACAATTATAATGAATATGGTGTTTAGTGATTATTTAATCAAGAAAAACTGTACTCATTTCCATTACAAAATCTGTAACTTGAAATGCCATTTGTATATTACAAATTTGAGACTTTCCATCATAGTTAAACAAATAATAAAATAAAATTTAATACAAAAAAGCTAAGAAATATAGTAGTTTCTCAATTAGTTTTTATTTTTTTAAAAAATAGATAAACACTTTCATCAAAAACAAGAAATTAAAATAGAGAGGGAAAGAAAGTATTAGGGCTTTGAAGCCTTAAAGCTTCTATTTTTTTCAATTCTTGTTACCGATGGAAACCCAATTGATAAGTTAAAAGTTTTGGTTTTATTATATTTGTAATTATACTTCAAATTTATTTAAAGCATAAATGGAGGTCCTGAAATATAGCAACCCCGGTTAACACCCCGATGATTTTATACCTTTGAGTATTGGATTGCATCTGTTGGTGTTGTTGGATGTCATTTGGTTATTTAATTGTTGTAGGGGACCTTGGTTTATACTTAGTACCTTTGGTAGATTTTCCTTATGTTTGTAATCGCACTTGCGAGGGGCTGCGACAAAATATGGCCTTCAGGTCTCTTGGCCTAACATTATTGCGTGGCCCGCGATGGCCCCCGAAAGAGGCTGCAATCCATGTGATTGTGCCTGCGACCAAAACACACCTTCAAGTCTTTTACTTGGGATAGTTGCATGGCCCACGAGGGGCCGGGAGAGTAGGCCGTGAATTTGTAATCCTGCCCATGGTGTTGAGACTGCGCCTGCGATTGTGTCTTTATAATGCCCAAAAAAAAACACACAATAAAAGTACACCAACTACTGCTCCTTACGGTAAACAAACGTAAAACTCCAACACTTGGATATATAATCATGAGAGATTTGCAAAATAGTTCCACATGCAAATATACATTCAATGATTTCAGTATATGAATCTATATTATGTAAAACATCCAATCAAAAGTAATTAAATGCCCTCAGGGGCTACAAAGTCCAAGGCTTAAGCCCGGTTACACAAAATGGTTGCTCGAACCCACACAAATATAGCCCTTGGTTTGCAAAAAATATAATCACAACAAAAACAAGAGCCTTGTGCTCTCAACGTACACATCCACACCCTTAGTTTGGTGGAATCACCACATCTTTTCTTGCACAAAATTCCATAGGGTGAGTATAAAGCCCAGTAGAAAATTCTTAACAAAGTATATATATTTTGTACAATTCTCATGAGATGAAATGCATATGTCATGCCGTGCTTTAAAAGAAGGCCGCAACCTCATCATTTTGAAAATCATCATGCACAATGAAATCTTGAAAATTCAACAATTTAATAATTTTAAATCAAGTTCGAGGGGCGGTAAATACGACTCAGGTAATCTCTAGGTTGGTGTCTGCAAGTAGGCATAACTAGCACTACCAAAACCTCACTTTACCGGTAGCTAACAGGAAGGCACGTGGTACCTCATCCGTGCGTGTTTTCGGTCTTTCACCCTGGACACTCGGGCCAACTTAATCAAATTCATCTACACCCCCTATCCAGACTTACTAATGTATTTACCTCGAAACAATTCAATGAGATCTTATTACACAAACAATTTCCCCCATTTTTTTTAATGCAAAGGTGTCAAATCTCAATTCACAACTTGTAATAACCAAATGAATTGAAATGTCAATGCAATGTATAACAATATATAGTAATATTTTTTTTATTTTTTATTTTCAATTCTCCCACACAATTTTTCATTGTGATCACAATTCTCATTTCTCTTTACAATGCAATTTCACAAGATAAACATATACTCATTTATATCTATTGAGGAGTAGCAACATTTCCGCATTTCATGCATTTTCATCAACTTAGTCATTCCATGACTATATCAACATTTTGAACAACTTCCAAACCAACTAATTCTCATATACCATGAAATTTCTCATTTCAACATTTGTCATAATATTGGTCAAATAATTTCATAACATCACCACATTTTCTAAAAAATTTCCAAATTTCTAGGGTTTTCATAAACTTGGTTTTCTCCTCATTTTGAAAGAAATCATTCAAGATAACACCTCTCTACAACAATATAGCTCAAAATCTCAAAGGTTTTTAGAAAACATTATGGAAATCCACTTTTAAAATCACCCACAACTCATGAGTCAAAAATCAAGTTCAACATCACAAGAAGGAGTTCCAACAATAACGTAATTTGTAAAAATGTATATATGACTCAAAGAAAATCCCTACCTCAAGTTCTTGAAGGAAAAAGAGAAGAAAGTCCCAAAATCAACGATGTTGAAACTCGATCTCCACCGCACACAACGTAAACCTCGAAGAGTTCTCCAATTTTGATAAAGGAACTAGGGTCAAAATGTTAATGGATTTGGAGAAATCAAGGATTTTAGTGAGGTTTGGTGTAGGAAACGTAGAGAGATTAAGGAGAAATGTGTTTTTAGATAGAGAGAGATGATGAAAAAGTGATACACACACAGCCCAAGAAGAAGAAAAAGCATAAATTTTTTGACTCAGCGTTCTTCCGCACATGCGGTACCCATTCCCGCATATGCGGCACCCCCTTCTGCACGTGTGGTTCATCCTCCTACACCTAACCTCCGCTCGTGCAATAAAAGCAGTCTTGCACCATCGAACTACCAAAACCTCACTTTACCGGTAGCTAACAGGAAGGCACGTGGTACCTCATCCGTGCGTGTTTTCGGTCTTTCACCCTGGACACTCGGGCCAACTTAATCAAATTCATCTACACCCCCTATCCAGACTTACTAATGTATTTACCTCGAAACAATTCAATGAGATCTTATTACACAAACAATTTCCCCCATTTTTTTTAATGCAAAGGTGTCAAATCTCAATTCACAACTTGTAATAACCAAATGAATTGAAATGTCAATGCAATGTATAACAATATATAGTAATATATATATATATATATATATTTATTTTCAATTCTCCCACACAATTTTTCATTGTGATCACAATTCTCATTTCTCTTTACAATGCAATTTCACAAGATAAACATATACTCATTCATATCTATTGAGGAGTAGCAACATTTCCGCATCTCATGCATTTTCATCAACTTAGTCATTCCATGACTATATCAACATTTTGAACAACTTCCAAACCAACTAATTCTCATATACCATGAAATTTCTCATTTCAACATTTATCATAATATTGGTCAAATAATTTCATAACATCACCACATTTTCTAAAAAATTTCCAAATTTCTAGGGTTCCATAAACTTGGTTTTCTCCTCATTTTGAAAGAAATCATTTAAGATAACACCTCTCTACAACAATATAGCTCAAAATCTCAAAGGTTTTTAGAAAACATTATGGAAATCCACTTTTAAAATCACCCACAACTCATGAGTCAAAAACCAAGTTCAACATCACAAGAAGGAGTTCCAATAATAACGTAATTTGTAAAAATGTATATATGACTCAAAGAAAATCCCGACCTCAAGTTCTTGAAGGAAAAAGAGAAGAAAGTCCCAAAATCAACGATGTTGAAACTCGATCTCCACCGCACACAACGTAAACCTTGAAGAGTTCTCCAATTTTGATAATGGAACTTGGGTCAAAATGTTAATGGATTTGGAGAAATCAAGGATCTTGTGAGGTTTTTGGTAAGAAATGTAGAGAGAAGGGAGAGAAATGTGTTTTTAGAGAGAGGAAGAAGAAAAGATAGAAATTTTTGGACTCAACGTTCTTCTGCATGTGTGTAGACACCCCATTTTTGACATCCTTTAAGGCTTGGGCGCCACTGATTGATCACTCGATGATGAAAGTTGTGCTATGCAAATGTTCGATTTCTTCACCAAGAAGAGCTCTAAATCCCAACCTTACACCCCATTTTGAACCAAGACTATTTTGACCAAAATTATTTTAGACCTTAAAACCTTCTCTTCCAAAATATTTTTGAAAATGTTTCTACGATGTTCCGATGCTCACATTTCATTAAAAATTGCGCTTTTCAGTAAATCGAGTAAGGACAAAGTGGAAATAAATGAAAGAGAGATGAACTCTTTGAAAAATCCTTTTAAACATCTTATTTAGAGGTTTGGAGTTGAAGAAAATAAGAGTGGAGAGAAGAAACCTAGTTGGGGAACAAGTTGGGCATGAACCGTTAAAGAGATAGTTGAGCAGCCTTCACTAAATCAGGCCTATCCTTTTGTACACTTGAACTTTAGTTTTGAGGCCACCACCATTGGAAAGTGGACTTCCAGGGCTACATTTTAGACTTAAGAATCTCCTAAAGCTGAGTCCGGATGAGGGAGATATGGCTGTGTGAAGTTAGGCATCAATTTGATTAAGACAAAATTGAGCAACCTTCACTAAAATAGGAATATCTCTTTGCACACTTAGAATTTAGATGTGAGACTACTACCGTTGGAAAATAGACTTCCGGGGCTTTAATTTAGACTTAAGAATGACCTGAAATCGAGTCCAGATGAGGGAGATATGCCTATTTGAAGTCGGGCCATCACTGATGGCCAGTAGCCACCATTTGTGGCCAGCAAACCACCATTGGCCAGACACCGCTGCAAGCTTGCCGACCATTAGTGTAAAAACCAGATATTTTTCCTCTAGCTGTTCCACACTGTTCCAGCTGTCCATTTTTTAGATATTTTGACCAAAGCTCATATATTTCTATATATAGAAGGCCTAACTTCTTGCTTTCAAGGTTAGAAAACATTAGGAGTGAAGAAATATTTTGGAAAATATCCTCTCTCTACAATTCTCTCTCTCTTTTACAACTTGCATAGCCTATGCCCAAACACACCAAACCAAACCTAGAGAGCTTCTTGCTAAGGTGATTTGAGCTCTTGAAGCACTTGAGAGTGTGAAATTGGTTAGTTATGACTTAAGGGTTCATTCCTCTCCAAGAGGTATAGCTTTTGCACCATCTTTACAACACTTGTTTTCCATGTTTTCTTGCTATTTTTAAGCTCTTTAAAACCTATTTTTATGGGCTGAAGCTTGTGGCTTAAGGCTATTAAAGGTAGAAGGGTTAATTACCCTTCTTTAAACCTTATTCTCTAAGCCTTTTCACTTGTGTTTCTCATTCTTTCATCAACTTTTTTTAAGCTTTTTACCACTGATTTTCAGAGGTTTCTAGAGGCTAAAAAAGTGATTTTGAAGTCCCAAAAATAGAGGGGTTAGCCATCCCTGCTTTGGCTTGTTTACTAGCTTAAATTGTTCCATGTTTTAGCTTTCATTCCAGCACATTTTTGTATTGTTTTTGGAATGTAAAAACTCTACATTTTTGGGCTGAAACTTAGGTTTTAAGGCCGTTAAAGGTTGACGGGTGGTTCACCCTTCTTTGTACCTTGTTTTGGAGGCCTTTGCCCTTGTGTTTTCCACCCTTTTACTATCTGTTTTTGAGCTTTTAAATACTGAATTTTAGAGTTATTTTAGTGGCTAAAAATGTTTTTTGAAGTCCAAAATTAGAGGGGTTAGCCTCCCCTCCTTATGTTTTGTTTACTAGCCTAGCATACTCTATGTTTTAGCCTATTATTCTAGCTTTTGTTAGCTCAATTCTAGCATGTTCTAGGACTATTTTAGACTTGTTTTAGGACTGTTCTTAGCTGTTAGTTGCATTTGAGTCTTGTTTTGCATGCTTGTAGTGCAATTGTCCTCATAAGCTTGGTGTTTTAGATCTTAGACATCACTTATTTGAGTTGATAGCATTTGTTTTATGCTTTTATCACTTATTTTTAGCACTAGTAATCTCCGTAACCTCCCTCATTTCTTAGCTTTTGTTTTGCTTTGAGAGTTGTTTCAAGCCTCTTGTTCTTTTAAGCATGAGATTGAGGTTGTCATGCTTAATGGTTTAATCCCTTTTAGGGGTTCATTATCAATGGCATGACATCTCTTTCATGTCTTAAGTTAACTCTTGGTTTGGTACTTCACTCCATTAGAGGACTTAAATTCACCATTTGGACTTAATGAATTAAAGGATGGTTGGTAAAGTTGAAATGGAGTAACTAAAATTGGAACTAAAAGTGAGCCAAGATAAGAATTTGGGTTATGTTTTTGATGTGTTCAACCGGACGTTAATTGAACACATGGAACTTGGACCATTTCATATTTGTTAGTGATGAAATGATCCAAGCCTCCAAGGTCAACTTCTTCCCTTGATCTTTCAAGAAAGGGAGGAGGTTTGTGTCTCATTTTGCATTTATTGAACTTGCATCTCTTAAGGCACAAGCCATCATGCAATGAAATTGCTTGAATTGGTAGTTTGTGGCTTAAGTTCACCTTTCCTTGGGTTTGTTCATGAAAAGGAGGGGTGAGTTGTGCAAACAATCTGTGAGAATGCCTTTCTTTTGCTCTATTTGTCCTCTGTTACAGCATGATGATCCAGTGAATCAATGGCCGGTAGACCACTATCCATGGCCGGCAGGTGGCCGACAGCCTTTTCTAGTGGTCGGCTAGCCACTGATGTAAACCTCAGCAGAATGTTAGTAAGGTGGAGCAAAATGGTTCTGGAAGTGTTCAACTCTGCAAACAAAGGCTTCTGAGAGCAAAACGGAGGTCTTTGTGGGTGGTATCCGAGCATGTGCATCTTCCATTTCCCGAGGCGAAGTAGTGGCAGAGTAGTTAATATCTTTAATTACTTAGTTTGCTTACATTTATGTTGTAACTTAATTAGTTTAGCTATTTATTTCATTTGGTTTGTAATAATGAGCTTAATTAACTTAATTAGCTAGCTTAGATTAGCTTAGCTTAGTTTATTCATTCGGACTCTCCTTTGTGAGAGCAAAATGTAATAATGTGCATGTCTTCCAACCCCACTTCTTTCTCCCTTTTATTTAATCGCTTTTGACGGTTAGATTAGGGACATGCTTCAATTAGCACACTTATGCTTGCATACATTCATTTTGTCTTGCATGCACTGAGGCTCGGTGCATCATTCAAACTATATTGTTATTTCAATACCTTCTTTGAATACGTGTTTAACCGCATGTTATCAAATTGCCTCATATGCCATATTAGTAGCCGAGCCTATTAATTGCATTATTGCATTAGCCATCTTGTATAGTTAGGAATCATGTATATTTTTCTAACTCATATCTTCTTAGCTTGGAGTACTAGGTGAGTTTTTAATGCTTTAGCATACTTGCATGAGTGTGAGTGATTGCCATGTTTAGCATGCTTGCCATGTAATGACCCCAAAATACGTATAAGAAGTCATCTTTATTTAACTATGAGATGATGTGTTTTCCTTTAAGTATATCTATTCGAATTGAAGCATTATCTGTTGAGTTACGGATTTAAAATTGAAATTACCGACCTTTATGGTTTCAGAAATTAAAATTGAATACTTGAATATGTTAATGGGAATTTTTAGAACTATTTGGAAAAATTAATTGGAATTCTAATTTGTTTGAGTCGTTAATACACGTTTGGGTGGTTAATTTTATACTGCAAATTGAAGGCCTTAGAGGTTTCAGAAACCGGAATAGAGGACATATTCATGATCAGCGTAATTTTTAGAGTCATCTGAAAAGTTTAATTGAAATTTAATTTCGTACGATTCATAAGGCCACGTTTGGCTCTTCCTTGTGTTAATCTTGTGTGTGTGTGTGTGTGTGTGTATATTTATATACATAAAATCCTTATGAGTTGTTGAACTCAACTCTTTGAAACCAAAAATATCTAGAGAAAGGGGAAGCAACGTGAGAGAGAGAGTTCTTGAGAGAACTCAAAGAGAAAAGGACGGAAAGCTTGGAGATTGAAGAGCTTTAAAGGGGAAATTCAAGGATTTGGGTTAAGATATGTGGTTTTAACTATTATCTTTGTAAATAATTCAATTATTACATGAAATCAAGGATTAACTTGGAAGTTTAAAATGTAAATGAACTAGTGTTTTGGGAGTTTGGATGAAATGGATTGAATTCATGGAATTGAACTTTGCTTTTCTTAAATTTGTTTGATTTGGGTCCAATCTTAAGAATGATTCGTGGAATAACAAGCTTTGGTGTGAAAATCAACCATATGTAAGATGTATTTTTATGATTTTGGAGTATATAATTTGGAAGTTTGATTATATAGAAAGATGGGACTTGAATTTTTAATTTGAGGCAAAGATTGATTTGTTTGAGATGGGGTTACACTTGAATGTTGATAGTTTATCACCTTGTGGGTCAATTCTACATGTTTTTGAGTAATTAAACTTGAAATCAAGCTTAAAAAATGGACAAATCAAGTGTTGGAGCAAAAACCATTTTCGGATTGTTTGATTTTGCCCAGACCGCACGAGCGGCCACGGGCACTGCACGAGCGGAGCATGAAGAAAAAAAAAGGGTTTCATTCTACTCTTTAGGCGCTCGAGCGGCCGGTTTCTCCGCTCGAGCGGATTTGGGCCGCATGAGCGGCCACCCCTGTTTTAGCATGTACTAGGTAACTTTGAATAAGCATATTTTTTGCATCCAGACTCCGTTTTGAATGATTCTTGAGCCTAAAATCAAGCCCTGGAAGTCTAGTTTTCAATGGAAGTGGTCTCACTCCCAAATTCTAAATACAGAAATAGTTATGCCCAAATTAGTGACGACTATTCACTTTCTGTCAACCAGTTTTGTACCATTTCTTCACCTAAACCATTTCCCATCGATTTCTCCTGTTTTCTGAGACATGGATTATAACTTATTAAGGAATAATGAGCTTGGTACCACCATGGCTAATTGATTGAACGGTCAAAGAGAATAAGTAAAGGATCGAGTATAATCTCATATTATGTGTTGTGCACTGTACTTGTAGGTCGAGACGAGGACATCGTCCCATTACTACCGGGAGCTGATCACTGTGAGTAGTAGTACTGTAATTGCACCTTTTCTACAGTTCTATTTGGTTCAACACATGTTTTATGGCATAGATATCTACCCAGAGTGGATCATCAGAATGAGTAATGAGGTAAGACCACGGATTGTTTTATACTTTAATAACTGCCAAGAATTATGATAAACATTGGATTGACTTACGAATGACTCAACCTGAAGACAGAATTAACTATCAATGACATTTTCATGTAACTCACATTATGATGTAAGCTGCTCTGTCTTTATTAAGTGTACTGTAATAACGTGATATAATAAGAAATGCTCTATTTTTTGATATGTTACGTTTTGAACTAATGAATGATTGTCCATATTTGTAAAAGTATCCATGGCATCCTTAGCACAAGGCCCTTACCTGGGGGTAATAATACTGTGGTCTATGGCCCTTGCCCGGGGGTAATAATACCGTGGTTCAAGTATGTTACAAGTTCCTGGTACCGAAGGTTCCGTTATGGAACTAACAAGTATGCTCTATATGAATTTGTTAGCGCCGTTGGATGTACCATGCATAATCAAGCATAAACTCTGATTTCTGTGTAGTCAAACATGAACTCTGATTTCTATTTATGATTCAAGTATAATTAAGAATAGATATGAATTTGTTTCTGTTTAACCGTTTCGTTTATGCTATGTTATGACATGATTTGATTCGATCGGTCTCTAAGATCTAAAGATTTCTGGTATGGAACAAAGTGCTGTATAGAACTAAGTGCTGCAATGCAAGCCACCTCTAGAATCCGTACGAGCCACCTCTTGAGTCCATACACATGTGAAAGTGAAATTTATGAGGCCTATGGCTGTTCTGTAACATCTGTGGGGCCAAATTGTGACATCTAGGCCTATAGCCATTCTGTATGATCTGTTAGTATGAAACAAAGTGCTGCACGGAACTAAGTGTTACCTTGTGAGCCACCTCTAGAATCCGTGTGAGACACCTCTTGAATTCATACTTGCATGAAAGGGCTTCATGCCATTCTGTTAAGGACTTCATGCCACTCTGTTTAAGATTGGGCCCAAGGCCATTTTGAAATTGGTACAGAAACGAATTAATCATATGATCTCTTTATTTATAAATGCATGAATATGTATTATAATTCAAGTTGAGCATTGAAGTGGTTATGCACTATTATTCACTGAGCTTGACTCACTTTATATTATGTCTGTTTCTGTAGGCACTCAACCTGGGGGTCAATCTTAACCCATGGCATCCATTCCTCTTGTGTCATCCTCAGAGTGTCCAGGCACCTAAATGAAGACAGCTCATTATAGAGTATGCTAAGCTTTGGTTTTGTACCCTGATTGTCTGTCTTAGATTCAAGTGTATATGATCCTTATTCCCTTCAATATTTTTATTATGCGCCCAATCTTAAGGGCTAGGTCTGTATGTGTATATGTACATAGCTAGATGCTCAGATGCATGTCACTATATGTTTATTTGCTTTATGTTTTGTTTGTGATCCTGGCATAGTAGTGATAGCTCAATGGATGTTTTGTATCTTTTTACTTGATATTTTATGTATATAATGCTTCAGTTCAGGCCCCATATCTTATGCACATCGAACCAATCGTACCCAAGTTCCCGAGCCGAGGTAACTTTGGTGATGACGAACCCGTGGCCTTTGGCACGAGTCATGAGTTTTCTAAATAATTTACCCAATAAAATTATTATGTTTTAAATAAAGAAAAGGTTAAAGTGGTTATTTAAGTGAACAATTTGTATAACATCAGTAAATATTGTAGCCTTTTTATCGGATCTTTAATGACATTGATCAATTCATTATGCGAATTTATAATTTAAGTGAGGTTAGTGTAATTTACCCAATAAAATTATTATGTTTTAAATAAAGAAAGGGAAAATACTATGTAGGTAGGTTCGATGTGAACGGTAATTAAGAGAATAATTAGAGAGGCAAAACTATGTCAATAGTCCAATAATGGTGGGATGACTGGAGGATGAGCAGCTAGGTGAGGGTGAAGCAAGTGGCTCAAGAAGAAAGGAATGACAATGCACAAAATGGGTAGCATCTCCCCCAAATTCCCCAAAAATCCTCTACTTGGACATTGAGAAATGGGTCATATTTATAGGCTTTTCCTTGGTACCAAACGATACCAAGTGGCCAAATAAAGTAAGGATGGACATGTGTCCCTAAGAATCACATGGAATATTCTGCCTTGGGCCACCAGGTTAAAGGTGTCACGTGTTCCTCTGCATGTACTGTGTACTATTTGTTTAACACAAATGCCTCGACAAGTGCACTTACGGTGGGAGTGTTTGCCGCTGCAACTTGCCTCCTTGGCCTGAACCTCAGCAAGTGCATTTACGGGGATAATGTTTGCCACTGCACTTGCCTTCTCAATTCAATTTAGCCAAGACATGCATTCTCAGGACCTCATAGTCTGTTATTGGCTATGCTTGTGTTCACCTCAGCAAAGCCTCCACCTTTAGCCACCTAATCACAAACTCCCTAACTTTCCAAAGTGAAAGCCACAACCAAGCCTACTATCAACCATGTTGTGCCTTAGTACCAAGCCCAAGGGGGCTTCCTTGGTCCTACCTATGTGACTAAGTTAGGTCTATGACCTGGGTAGGTGGAAAGGGAGTCCCCTACACTCGGGCTACCTTACTCCCATCTTCACGGGGTCACCACGGTATACTGGTATTTCTGGACCTACTATCAGCTCCAACCAATAGGCTTTGGGCCCATCTATCAGCGCCAAACATTCTCTACTTGTGGAGGGAAAGCTTCTCCCAAAGGCTGTTATCACCTTGACGGGTTATTCCCTCCGCAAGTTAGTTGCGGGGGCTGTAGTTGTTGCAGTGGCTATTTCTTGTGGCAAATTCAAATGGCGATGCCAACAATACTAGAGATGGCGGTGCTGGCAAAGTACCTTCGCAACTTGACCGCTGTAATGCTACCATTGCAACTTAGTTGCTCTGGTTTTCTTTTTCCCTCAACAACTCTAAATAGTAGCGGTACCAGCAATACTTGGAATGGCGGTAATGAGACAAAGTGCCTCAGCAACTTGACCGCTGCAAGCAATGCCTCTGCTACTTGGCTTAGACATTTCCCCCTCATGGAGTCCACTCGGGCCTTTGGCGGGTTGGACCTACCTCAACCCATTGTTAACCTATTTCCCATGGGCTATAGCCTATGCTCCTTTAGTTATTCTTGGTCATCTAAAAAAGGCGACCTCCGCACTTAGATCCATACTTGATTTGGACTTTAATTTCTGACCCTTTACATACTATAAAGATATAATTATATAAATATCACAAATTGCTCTCACTCGCAGTTATTATAGTTTTAATACATACACTTAAAAAAATGAGATTTAAGAAAACGAAGCGTTGACATTGTTTTAAAAATGAGGAACACTAAAAATAGTGTTCTCCCTTCATATGTTACATTAATTAATTGATGGAGAGTGCAAAATGCAAACCAGAGGAATAAAAGTGAAATTCATTAAACCATAGAGTGTAGATGCAATTTATTATTTATTATTCATTTAAACAACTGATACTTGTAGCAAGCATAAGAAACACTCACATTAAATTGTAAATTGTAAAAAGAGAGTTAGGGGTTTAGAGTCGTAGAGGGGAGGGATTGAGAGGAAAGGGTGGTTATGATAACTAGGGATTGGGTGGGTTGTTTGATGGGGAGAGGAGAGTTGGGAGTGACGGGAGAGGGACAAAGTGGTGGTAGTGATACTCATGGTGGGAAAGGAGTTGAGGGTGGCTGGGTCGGCCATGGTAGTGGTGTCGTGTAACAATCAAGATTTTTAATTATTCTGTAAAATTTATACTAATATTATTTAATTACAGATGGGAAAATATATAATTTATTATATATTATTACGTATAATTTTGTAAAATAATAAAATTATTAAAAGTTTAAGGGTCAAAATAATAATAATAATAGGCGTGGTAGTAAAATAAATAATTAATTTTATGTTGGTATATGATAAAGTGTAATTTAATTAGAAATTAAATTATTTATATAATTATATTAAAATATTGGGTCAAAGAGTAATTATCTTAAATATCTATTAAAGATAAGATCAAATTTATGAAATTAATTAAATGAATTTAATTAAATGAATCTACGGAACGATTCGGCCTGGCCACGTGTTGGCCAGGCGTTGCGTCTATCTCCCTATATATAGGGAGAGGGTAATCTGAGTGAAGGAAGAAAAGGAAAAGAAAGAAGAAAGAGAGAAGGAAGAAAGAAAAGAAAGAAAAGAGAGGAAAGGAAGGAAAGAATAGTGGAAGGTGAAAGGGTCTTTGATGATAAAAATAAAGAGTAAGGTATTAAAGTTAAGGTGAGTTATATTATACCTTGAGTTATCAAAATGTATTTTACTTATGTTTTAACTTACCAAAATCTATTTTATACAAGTTATATTTTATTAGTATACTAGCGTATGCCCGTGCCTAAAGGCACGGTGTAAATAATATTAAGATTAAAATACAGTTATAAAAATATATTTAACAAACTGTACTCTACAATTCCAAACAAATCAAATATAAAAAAAATTAAAATATCAAATAATGCACACCAGCCAGTGCTCTGCAATTTAAAAGAAATTAAAACTTAAATGCATACCAGTTAATGCTACTGCTGCTAATCAAATTATAACTACATAAGAACCAAGTTTGACTGGCAAAAAATAAAAATCTATAAATAAATAAAAATCTCAATCAACAAATTCAATTGTATAATTGCATTGTGTCATGATTTAGAACCAAGTTTGACTCAAAAGCAACACCGCACCTCATTACCAAACTCTGAATACTAATCTTAAAATGCAAGCTCCCATAGAGAGAGTGAGAATATTTTACAAACATCAGGGGCATATTTATAATTTACCCTTTTTTAAGATTTTGTGAAAATTTGAGATATTTATATTTCGTTGTAAATATATTAATTTTTTTTTCTTAAATAACTTCTAACATTTTTGCTTGTATTACATGCTCTACAAAACTGAAATAAATAACAACTCTCCCTAATGTTAATGCAAATTAAGAAATAAACATATAAGATTTTTAATGTTCACCAATACTCCAAATCAAAATATAAGAGCAAGTAAAAAAAAATTGTAAACACTGACAGAAACTAAAGTTATTGTATACTAAATCTATAATAAAAAGAAAAAAAATACACCTAATATTTTCTTAGTTGATGATTAAGTAAACAAACAAACCAAATTTTTTAAAATTGAATTTATGCACAATTTATACACCTAATATTAAAAAATCCAAGGCACTCAGATTCACTGATTCACATGATTCACATGATTTGTCAAGATCATCTATTTTTTTAAGAGCACTGAATTTCATTTTAAATAACAAACATACAAAAATCAAAGCACTCAGTAAAATATATCATCAAGTTTCTTTTGAATATGATATCTCAAACCAATAATTTTGAGTCATAAAAAAATCATCCCTAAAGCCAAAAGGGGGCTTGGATTCTCCACAACACCTTTTTTTTTTCTTTTTTCTTTTTGGAGTGTTGAACACATTCAAGAGGCTGAACTAAACCAAGCAAAAGGTCAAACCACTGAAGTATGCTCTCTCGTGCTGCACCACTTCATTAATTTCCTACCTAATTTTATATACAATTTTAAATTTTTTTTTGTGTAATAAATATAGATATATGAGTGGCATGGTTGTCACAAAAGTTTCATTCAATTTTATTGTTGTGGGATCTCTAGTGTCCAACATTGCAGTGGGATCTCTAGTGTTCAATTTTGTTTTAGAAAATAAAATAGCAAATTACCCATATAACTGAAAATATAAAACTTAGGACATGATTTTAAAAAATATATTTAGGGCAAAACTTAAAAAAAAATTAAAAAAATCAAGTAGTTGAATAACATGTCTTCAAATATGTGTTAATAACCTTTTTTGTCACCAAGTAGTTCAATAACATGTCTTCAAATATGTGTCAATAACCTTTTTTGTCACCAATTTTCTAGTGTATAACACCAAACTAATTTAAAAAAAATCCATTGAGCAGAATTTTTGGCTGAACCAAAATTTATGATTTTGGTGATAAACAGTTGACAGTAAACACATTGAGCAGAATGTGGTGATTTTGGTAATCCTTTGCAACTACTCTTTGGTGATAAGAAATTCTGCTTTGAAAACACATATTTGAAAACAGAATTCTTTGAAAACAGTGGACAATTAAAATTCTTCTCAATAAACACATTGAGCGTAATAAACTAACCGAGCAACCGAGCTTTTTATTTTTTATGGCTCCAAGTTCCTGATTAACTAACCGAGCAGCCGAGCAAAGTTCCTGTTTCAAGTTCAAGTTCCTGATTTCAATTAAAAAATAAGTGATATTGTTGGGTGCAAGGGGATACATGGAGCCATGTGAAACTAAGTGAATGGCATTAAATAAAATAAATGAACATTCATACTTAAAATAACATACATTTTTACTCATTAAAAATATATTATAAGAATTTAATATATTTCTACCATAAATATATTTTACTGAGTAGTCATTAAGTATAAATATTTTACTGAGTAGTCATTGGGTGCAAGGAGAACTTCACTCTGGAAGATATATGCTGGTAGTCATTAAGTATAAATATTTTACATTGATGATAAGAAAATATATGTGAATATTTTACATTGATGATAAGAAAATATATGAATATTTTCTTAATCATCAACTAAGAAAATATATGCTTGTATGAATATATTTGGATTTACATCATTTGGAGAGATTCAAAAGTACACAATTAACTTGATTATAATATAAACTAAGAAAATATAAACTACAATATATGCTGGTATATTATCAACTAAGAATTATAAGAAAATATATTTTCCTATATTTTCATACGGTAACTTGATTATAAGAAAATATAAACTACAATATATGCTGGTATATTATGTTGAAATTTTTTGGGGTGTTTTCTTATAATATAAACTACAATATATGTTGATAATATACCAGCATATATATGCTGGTATGGATATTTAGGGTGTTTTTTGTCTATAAGGTTTATTGGTATATTAAGAAGACAAAAAACACCCTAAATACTACTTAGAGACCATAAACCCCCATCTGAAATATATGTTGATAATATACCAGCATATATATGCTGGTATGGATATACCAGTAAAATAGATAATCCAATCATCTATTTTACTTCACCAATAAAATAGCCAAATAAAAATAAATAAATAAATAACATATAAGAGAAATATTGTTATGCAATTATAAGAAAAAAGCCTTGCCTACTACAAATGTGGATCAACCAACTCACAATTCGTAATAAAAGCATCAAAATCTCTCAAACGCCTTGAGACTCCATCCCCATTCAACTTTTTCAAACAATAAACCCCCATCTTCTTAAAAGCCTTGCCTACTACAAATGTGGATCAACCAACTCACAATTCGTAATAAAAGCATCAAAATCTCTCAAACGCCTTGAGACTCCATCCCCATTCAACTTTTTCAAACAATAAACCCCCATCTTCTTAAAAGCCTTGCCTACTACAAATGTGGATCAACCAACTTTTTTGTTATAAGAAAATATAACAATAAACCCCCATCTTCTTAATATACCAGTTTTTTGTCTATACCAGTATAAGAAAATATAACAAAAAACACCCTAAATACTACATAATATACCAGTATAAGAAAATCTCTAAACCATATGTTAAAAAAAAACCACTCATTTTCTTATAATATAAAGTACAATATATGCTGGTATATTATGTTTATATTTTCTTAGTTTATATTATAAGAAAATATTTCATAGTTTATAAGAAAATATAAAGTACAATATATGCTGGTATATTATCAACTAAGAAAATATATGCTGGTATATTTTCTTAAAATGCTATTCTTAACCATTAAGTATAAATATCATCCAGAGTGAATTTAATATATTTTACTGAGTATAAATTTAAGTATAACTAAGTATAAATTTAATATATTTAATGACTCATATATCATCTAGACTCAACAATAACGCAGAACAATCTAACATGCAATAACATAGTATACTTAAAGTCATTATCATCTAACATAGTATACTTAAGTAGTTGAGTCACATAAACCAGAACAATCTACACCACATGGAAATAAGAAGAAATCACCAAAATCACCAAAACATTTACAGTAGTATTTACAGTAATAAGAAGAAATCACCAAGAATCATGTGACCTTGAGTTATTTCAAAATCACCAAAATCACCGAACTGAACTGGCTTTAAAACCAGCATGTTATTGAGTCATTAAGTATAAATATAATCAGTTTAAAAATCAGTTTCACATTACCGAGCAAAGTTCCCGGCTGAGATTACCGAGCAGCCGAGTTAATCATTTCCACCTCTGTTTCAAGTTCCTGTTTCACATGGAGCCAGAGTGAACAATGGTGAGAGTGGTCAGAGTGATCCACAGAAGCTCTGATGAAGGCAAAAGCTGAGGAAAAAAAAATTGAAGAAGAAGAACAAAAATGAGAGAATACTCTATGAAAATGAGTATATAAAAATGAGAGACCCAATTCGGAGCTGTGCATAACTGTGCATATAAGAGACCCATGAGAGACCCATATGAAGCATATAACTGTGCATATAAGGAACCCAGCATCCATATGAAGCATATAAAAATGAGAGACCCAATTCGGAAAGCGCCGAAGTTGGAAAACTGTGCATATAAAAAATGAGTATATAACTGTGCATATAAAAATGTGCCGGAAAGCGCCGAAGTTGGAAAACTTGTTCCCGGGGGTGATGTCTCAAGCGAAATGACTTCGAATTTTTGCGGATTTCTGTGAATAAAACACATCAAATCCATTTCAAATTTCAGAAATCAAAGCCTATCAAACCTTAATAAAACCTCAATAACTGTAAGCTGCCATCTGACCATCTCACAAAGCGTGCATTGCTTTCATACTGCACATGAAAAGAAAATGTCACAATCATTTCCAATAAAGCATATAACAAATTCTTAAATACAAAAGAAAATGTGTTCTTCCTGCATGACTACACAGGTGTTGGATCAATTCCAACATTAAAAGGTTTTGCACAGAAAAACTTTGTTGAAGCCAAATGCCAAATAAGAAACCAAAACTGGGCATTTCTAAAAGTATTAAATCTTATTCCTTCTTTTGGCACCTTTTACTTTCAATCCTTACTTCATCTCAAAAAAGTGTAAATATATATCCTACTTTAGCATTTTTAATTTCCATATTTTAGCCCCTTTAGTAAGGTACCAGAGAAAACAACCATGAATTTGGTGTAGCACCAATAATCAATGCTTAGTCTTTGATTCTTGGTGTGTTTGGAGCAGTGCGGAGTAGAATTTTTATCTCCTATTTTTTCTTGGGTTTTCAGGTTGAATTGATCCATCCTTAAACCAAATTTTAAGATTTGTAGATTCTTTTGAGCAGAGCCCATTTGAGCAGAGCCCATTTTTTTTTCCATTCTTGTACTTGGGTAGCTCCCCTTTCATGTCATTGTAGTCTCATCTCTTACTTCTCAAAAAAAAAGTTGAACAATATATTTTTATCGAATAAAAATGTCAGAAGATAAGAGAGTTGAACACAACCAATACAACCAAACATATAACCCACTCCAACTAAAGCAAGTGCAATAAATTATATTCCTCACTGTGTTTAGAAAATCTTAATGCAACAATTATATAAAATTTATAACATTTACAAACAAAAATATCAAGATATTGTTCATGAAGCCCAGAAAGTAAAATTCACAATAGTATAATATTATGTGTGTGGATAAGTATGGCATATGATAAGAACTAAAATATGCTTCCATTTATTCACTTACAGATTCTGTGCCATCTGGATTTCGTACAATCCTCCAACGGACAATGTTGTTGTCCAGACGAATACGTTTCTTAGATCCAGATTCATTGGCCACAAAGATGTCTTCTTCTACATATGTCTTGGGATCAAATGGCTTTGGGTCAATGCCCATTATATTAGAAACCTTAATCATGTTCATCTGCAACATAACAAAAAAAGAGTATTAAAATTCCTAAATCAACATAACCAATTAATTGAAGTAACGCATGAGCAATAATACAACCACTACAACCTATGATACCAATCCAGTTTTTTTCCTCAAACATCCTATGACTAAGTTTTTTATTAACCAAAATAGTTATTTGTGTAGTCCACTGAAACCACACCTCCCTGAAAAGATGATTCATTAGTGACTAACTCCCACATCCGTGCAACACATACAATACTATAGAGGACCCACATCAACGAGTCAAAAAAAAAAAATTTAAATCATAATTTCCCAATACCTTAAGCCCAACAAAATATATAAAGACCTCAAAATCAAAGAAGGGAGGGGGGAAGTCTTCTCCAACTAGAAACCAAGAACTCCTTACTATTAAGCACCCTGCCACTTCGGTCCCTCACAAGCACCATTGGTTGCAAAGAGGGGTAACTCCCTGTTAGAATTTCCCATCTTTACCTTCACCTACTCCACTACACACTCCACTTCACCTACCTCCACTTCACCACACACTCCACTTCACCTAACCCACTATCACCTCCACTACACCTACTACCACATTTTATCTTTACCTTCACCTACTCCACTACACACTCCACTTCACCTAATATGAATAAAAGATGGTTTGGTGTGCAAAGCTATATGGTATGAATTGAATTGGGATGAACATTCCAAGGACTTCGAGAACATCGAGACCCACAAAAGGTGGCAAGAGGAGCTTAGTTAGTAGTGTAGATGGCAAGAGAAGCTCAGTTAGCAAGAGGTTATTGGCATTGAAAAAAATAAATTGATGTATATTATTGATTGATGTCTTACAAGATTTATTAATTACAATTCCTATACAATCTATATATAGAAGAAAATGTGGTAGTAGGTGTAGTGGAGGTGATAGTGGGTTAGGTGAAGTGGAGTGTGTGGTGAAGTGGAGGTAGGTGAAGTGGAGTGTGTAGTGGAGTAGGTGAAGGTAAAGATGGGAAATTCTAACAAGAAGGTATAACCATGAGAGGTTGAACACATGCTTTTTTGGATCAACAACGGACGAAAATTTTATTAAAATAGAAAAGAAAAGAAATAGTACAAAAGGAGGACAAGAAGTCCTCAAAAGCAGAAAAATAAAATTCTAAGAGACACACACGGACTTCCAATCACTCGAGATCAAGAAAAGCGGAATTCCCCTAAATGGAGAAGCCAATGACGCCCAAAAAGATGCCAAGAATATGATTTTCTCCCACAATGAGAAGACATCAACACTTCTATCCTCAAAGATCCTCGCATCTCTTTCCAGCCATATGACCCATAAAAATGCAAAAACTGCACAAAGCCCCAGCACCTTCGCTTTTTTATTTGAGCCCAAAAATTGGAAATCGGTAAACAACATGGAACTAGATGATTCGGGAGCCACCCAAGCAATGCCACCCAATGAGAAAAACTGTTGCCACAATCTCCTTGCCACTGGACAATGTAAAAAAAGATGGTCCAAAGTCTTCCCCTCGCCCTTACACATAATGCACCATTGAGGAAATGGTGATCGGGGTGAGTCCCGACATGAATAAAATGAGTTTGGTGTGCAGTTCTGCTTCTTTTGGTTT
>NW_021024649.1:256196-270249 GCF_004153795.1 Camellia sinensis
AATTAATTAATTTATATAATTATATTAAAATATTGGGTCAAAGAGTAATTATCTTAAATATCTATTAAAGATAAGATCGAATTTATGAAATTAGTTAAATGAATCTACGGAATGATTCGGCCTGGCCAACACGCGTCTATCTCCCTATATATAGGGAGAGGGTAATCTGAGTGAAGGAAGAAAAGGAAAAGAAAGAAGAAAGAGAGAAAGGAAAGGAGAGGAAGGAAAGGAAGAAAAGAGAGGAAAGGAAGGAAAGAATAGTGGAAGGTGAAAGGGTCTTTAATGATGAAAATAAAGAGTAAGGTATTAAAGTTAAGGTGAGTTATATTATATCTTGAGTTACCAAAATGTATTTTACTTATGTTTTAACTTACCAAAATCTATTTTATACAAGTTATATTTTATTAATATATTTATAAAAGTTACCTTTTATAAAGGTTTCAGTTACGTGGTTTTATTTCTGAACCCTATTTGCTTAAAAGGAAATCCATGGATGTGTTTGTTTATATTTTAAAGAATATTTGGTTATGACCTTATATGAAAATATGTTTTGTAAGTACCACCACGGGAGTCCCATGCCGTGGGGGACTTAAATAACCATTGGCTTAGTGAGTCCCATGCCTTGGGGGATTTAAATAACCATTGGCTTAGTGATTGACCACTTTGTGGTCCAGTGTTTGTCGTGGATCCATTGACCAGTGTACCGTGGTTATGGTTGTATAGTGATTTCCGTATTACAAGTATACGTCAAATGATTTATGCATTATGTATGCTATGTATCAAGCTCTTTTGGCCCAACTAATTATCCATGGTGAATTTATACCTTATACTCTTGGTATAATATTTCTCACTCTGCCATGAGCTTATAGTTTTTTTACCACTTTCAGGTGACATGTCAGGACCAGCGTATGGAGTAGGCACAAAGCACTTTTATTGATGTATTTTTTTTAAGTAAATATCGGCCTTTTTGGTCAATACCTTCTGTAATAAAAATAGAAGCTCCAATGATTATTTTAGTACCCTTATTTAAATATTTCTTCCGCTTGCGTTTATTAAATTGTTTAAAGATTTGGCCGGAGGTAACCTCGGTTACTGGCCATCACGATGCCTAACCCTTGGGTACGGGGAGCGGGTCGTGACATCTTGCGCTCGAGCAAGCGTGTGCGTCTGTAAAACTTCTGAAGCTTTGTATTCTACGCTCGAGCGAGGCTTCTTGTGCTCGAGGGAGGTCACTTGTTGTGTCTGATCACTTGAACGACAACTCCTTCGCTCGAGCGAAGGTCGCGTATATCAGTTCGCAGCTGGGTCCTTTTCCTTCACTCTTTGATTTCTTTTCATCCCAAAACCCTAATTCGGCACACTCTCTCTCTAAAACTCTCTCTCTCTCTCTCTACAAATACTCCATGATCTAGGCCTTGATTTGGAGATCTCTCAACCCTAGTCCCTTTATTAAAAAGATAGAGCATCTTGTGGGCTTCCATTTTATCCGAGCAAAATCGAGTTCGAGCATCTTTGAGACTTATTCCATTTTTCCTTTGAACTTCTACACTTGAGGTAGGGATGTTCTACTCTTTAATATGGGTTTAAACCTAAGTATTTGTCATTTTGTATAAATTGTGGAATTTAGGAAGATTTGGGTAAAGTTAGGGTTTGGGTTCTAAATTTAAAAGAGGGGCTTCCATATTGGGTCCCATGAATACATATTTGGGGTATTGAATAAGAGGTTACATGGGTTAAAATGATGAAATTTAACCTTGAGTTTGATATTTGAAAAAAGGGGAAGATTGCCTTAATTTGTGTCAAATAATTATTTTATAGACATGGGGAATATGAAATTGAAAGGATGTATAAATAGATGGTGTAGTTGGATTTGTTAAATCACTTACCTATGAAAATTTGATAAATTATCTATTTGATAGATTGTATATATGTTTAGAAATATATGTTTTGGGCTATCGGTGGAGGATAGCTATGATTGTTGTAGAAACTGCATGCGGATTAAGAGAATTGAAACCTATCATTTAATTTACTTCATTGAATATGTTGGTATAATTGAGATATTGAAAATGTGTAGTGAATTGTAACGCCCCGAAATAATACAACATGAACTACCCACATTAATGAACATTTACTAAACAATAACGATAATCCTTTCATCTTCACATATTTAATAAATGAGTTTAATACAAAAGTTCCACATGCGATATACATTCAACGAAACAAAAAAACCTATGAATCTATAGCATGTGAAGCATCTAATCTCAAAACAATAAAATGCCCTTAAGGACTTACATCTTCCAAGGCAATGGCCCGGTTATACAAAAATGGTCTCTCGAACCCATACACATTTAGCCCTTGGCTTACAAAAATTTACAACAAAAATAAGAAAGTTATTTACTCTTCACGAAATATCCACGCCCTCAATTCGGCGGAATCACCACATTTTTACCTGCACCAAATCCCATAGGTATGAGCATAAAGCCAGTAAAGAATTCTCATAAAGTATATACAGTTATGCAACTCTCAATAAAAAAATGCAAATGCCCATGCCATGCCATGCTCTTTTAAAGAAAATTCATTTCATGCTCTTCCTGAAGATTTCCATATTTGTTTTCAATTGAAGCTTACAATCACAACACATTTCAAAACTTCCAATTTTAACCAATAAGGGCGGTAAATACGACACTGGTAATCCCTAAGCTGGTGTCTGCAAGTAGACTCTACAAGTACTACCAAATTGTCATTTTTACCGGTATTAACCGGAAGGCTCGACACCTATCCGCACGGGTTTCTGGTCTTTCACCATGGACACTTAGGCCAACTTATCAAATTCAACTACACCCCCTATCCGGACTTACCACGTATTTACCCCATTCACATTACCATAGTTCTCATTACAACATAATCTTTCTCTAAGTAATCGTTTTCCAATTCGTTTCAGGATGTGCAATAATGATACTAAATCAAATGAGAACATGATGCAATATATAACTTCTCATAACATTTCTCCATCTCAAACATCTCTACAATAATGTCCACAATCACATTTCCCATTACCTCTTTTCAATGCTCTTCCTCAAGATAACCATATGTTATCTATACTTAGCCACAATTTCACTTTTCACAATTCTTAGCAATATAGTCTCATCAAGACTACATGTGATGTTGTCAAACGTTAATTTTCAATGTTTATAATTCTCACAACTCCATAATGCACCACAATTATCATCTTACACATAAACATTTCCATGCATCCAACAATAGTTTTAAAGATAAGTCCTTCACTCTCTTATCAAGAAAATTATCATTTCTTTATACCACATTGTGAAATCCACACTTATTGACTCATTTAAACACAAGAAAAGAAGAATTTCATAGTTGTTCTCATGTTTTCTAAAACCCCTCAATTTCTTGGGTTCTTTCTCAAGAAACCAAAACACCTCCCATTTCATGTGAAAACTTATCAAAATCATCTTTCTTAAATCGTAGATAAAAGGCTTCAAGGATCAACTTAGAACATTTAAAGTTTAAACCCTCATTTTTGAGAAATCTCATCATCCTTGAGCCAAGAACCAAACTCTCAAAGTAAATTCAAGAAAGGCAATAAAATCAACATGCGTCTTACAAAACATATATATATAACTTAAGAATGTCCCTACCTCAATGTTTGATGGAGAGGAGGAGATGAAACCCTAACTTCAAGGATGAGAAGAGCTTGGATTTCCACCACACCAAGTGAAGTTCCAGCCCTAGATCTTCAAGATGGTGAGAGATTGATGATGATCTAGACCCAAAGATGGCAAGAATCAAAGGTTTTTAGTGTTTTGGAGAGGGTTTATAGAGAGAAGGAGGAGGAAAATGTGGTTTAGAGTGAGAGAGACACGCCCAAAATGTGATACAACTTCGGCCAAAAGAGTAAAAAAAAATAGAGATTTTAGACTGCCAGAGTGCCGCACGTGCGGCACCCAACCCGCACGTGCGGAGCGCCCTCCCCGTACGTGTGGTGGTCCAGCCGCACCTCAGCCCGCACCTGCCTTTTAGGCAGTGTGCAACTCCCCCAACTCGTCCCTATCCGCACGTGCGGCCCAAGGCCCCGCACGTGTGGCCTTGGCCTAGCAGCCCAGAAAATTTCTGCTTCGCTCTCGAGTACTTCGGACCTAACCCCGCACCTCTCGGAACCAGTGAAGTTCAACACCGACAAACAAAACAAGAACGAAAGCTTTAATTGGAAATAACTTCCGAATGTTTCAAACCCAACGGGAACAAAAGAGGACGAAACCAAAGAGAAGGAAAAAGGTAAGAGAGAAAGAGACCCGGCCATCACAACAGTCATTGTATATAACGATGTCGTTAAATACTGTAATAACCCTCACCACTGATTACTGATAACCGTACTGATTACTGCTAAACTGAGATTGATTATGAAAAATAATTGAATCGACTGAAATACTGAACTGACTAATTGAATGTGCTAGTTTAAATGCATATCTATCTGTTGACTGTTAAACTTATCTGTCCATGTTTTATGTTTAAATTGCAAATTGAAGGCCTTATCAGCGGCCGAATCTGAAATTGATTGATGACTTATGATCATTAGAATTTATGCGATTTTATGGCATATTTAATTAAAATGAGATTTGGTATGTTTAAATTAGATTGAATTGAGCTAAATTGCAATAGTTGGCTTAATTACCAACATACCACTTAGTGGGCCAAGTCTTAAGCCTTTAGTTGATTCACATATGCCTTAACACATTTCATCAGCCATTTGAGAGACACAAAACCGACTGAGAGAGAGAGGTAGAGGAACTTAGCTTCATCTTGAATTTTTCTTGGAAATTTGAAGGAATTGAAGGATTGAGTGCATATTTGAGCTTGTATATCTTGCATCCTAGACCTAAGGTAAGAACTCATCTTCTTGATTGCTAAATTAAGTCTTATGTTGCATGGTTCATGGAAGTCTAGAGATTAAGGTCATGAATTAGCTTAATTTGGTGAGTTAAAGCTTGAATCATGCATGCATGTTTATATCCTAGCATTTTGAGGTTGAAGACATGGAATTTGGAACATGCATGTTCATATTATTGGTGTAGCTCATGGTTTCATCATGTTTTGGAAAGAATTGGCTTAATTGAGCTAGCTTTTGAAGCTTTGAAGTTGTTGAATACATACATGTTACACATTCATCATATTCTTGAAGTATTGTTTGAAATTGGGTTTAATTCCCTCACCTTTGGGCCTTGATTTTACAAATTGAGCTTTGAATCATGTCATACTATGTATTTACAAGTGTTTTCCAGGAAATGGGCCCAAAGGAATCGAATTTGTTACATTTGTAGTTGAATTTGAGCTTGAGGTTCAAATCTGGGAATTCCAGATTTTGAACTCACGCTCGAGCGGGGTGACTGGCGCTCGAGCGTGGAAATCGTGCTCCCAGCATTTTGTTCTGTTTTGAAGTCAGCTCGAGCGGGGTAATTTACGCTCGAGCGGGACCTTGTGTCTTACGCTCGAGGTCCCGCTCGAGCGACCAATCGAGCGTGAATTTCACCTATCCAGCACTTTTGACTGTTTTTCAGTACGCTCGAGCGGGTAATTATGCGCTCGAGCGGAAACCTTTGTCTGTATTTCCGCTTGAGCGGAGTAACCGATGCTCGAGCGAGACCCCTGTTTTCTGAAAACTCTGAAAATGCTTTTAAAGTGCATCTTTGCATCCTCATTTCATCCTAGGCATTCTTAGGCCTAGTTTAAGGCATTTTAATGAGGATATAGATGTAGAACCACACCGGGTTTAAGTAGGGACTAAGTCTTTGTTTCCCGAATGTGAACTTAGTGTGTGTTCATCCTGTAAACTATGTAGGGTTGGCATCTGAGGACGCGCTCTAGCTTAACTGTAGCCCAGAACTCTGTGAGTAACAACTGTGTAAAGATATGTTCAAATATGATTATCTTCTGAACAATTGAACTGTATTGTTTTCTGAAATGATACTGTTACTGAATGAATGATGTCCTAATTGTGAACTGTATTGTGGCATCCTTAGCAACTACTGTTACTGTTACTGTTACTGCTACTGTTACAGAGATCTCTGTCGGTTCCCATGTTGGAACCACTACTGTTTACTGATATGATGGCCATCAACTGACTGTTCGGTCTGATAAGACCTACTGTACTGTTTTGCTACTGGATGTACCACATATGACTGTAATGACTGAATAACTGACATACTGATTGAAATGATTGTTTTCAATACTGTAAGGACATTCATTCTTAACCTCTTTACACATTATGTTATTCACTGGGCTTTAGCTCACTGCTCATATATATATGTAGGTGTACAGGCACCGGACCGTTGCTAGAAGCGTCGGGGTAAACTCCAGTTTTGTCAAGCCAACCTATGTGCCTCACTGCGAGGTTCCGAGCCTGCCAAGCTATGGCTTAGAGGTGTTTTAATTTTCCCCCGTCTGTCTCTGTATCTGTTTTGTAATATTGTATAGACTGATATCACTGTACTGTACTGTCTTAATAGGGATTAAGTCCCTCACCTAGATGATTGTAAATGTTGTACATATTGTTCTGTACTGTTCATGTATATACGTATGAAAAATCTTTTTGCATACAGACTCACAGCTCACTAGACATTGTTTATTTACTGTTTTAGCTTCCGCCATGCCCCTGTACTCTGTATTACTGTCTTATTGTTAAGCCGGCCTTCGGTAATCTCGGATTACTGGCCGGTTACGGTACTAAACTCATAGGGGCGGGTTTGGGTCGTGACAGAGTGGTATCAGAGTGATACTTAACCACGAGTTATACCGCACACACAAGTCCAAATGAGCTATAGGGTGTCCTAGAAGAGCAATTAGGGCATCAAATGAGCATGAAAGTGTGTGTGGACATGACATGAATATGTGTTAATGTGTTGAAACATATAACTGCTTATGTTTAAATGTTTAAAGTATGCAACTTCCTATGTTTATTATTACTGTGTTGCATATAGTGAAATGGATAATGCAAGCACTGCTAATGAAACTGAATCCTCTGAGGCAAGAATGACGAGGTTGGAGAGAATGATGGAACTACTAACCGCAAGATTAGAACAACAACAGAACCAACAGCCCCTACCTCCTCCAGTACAACCAGAGCCACCTGTTAATGATGATATCATAGCTCTGACACAGAAATTTAGTAAGATGAAACCGCCATCCTTTCAGGGAGGCCTTGAACCCTTAAAGGCTAAAGCCTGGGTTCTTGAAACAGAAAAGTTATTTGAAGTGTTCCCGTGCTCTGAAGCACATAAAGTATTGTTGGCCACCTTTACCTTGCAAGAAGAGGGGAGAAGGTGGTGGATGCTAGTCCGTGATACAAACACTGTTATGACCTGGGCTCAATTCAAGGAGTCCTTATTCGAAAAGTATTTCCCTCAGTGTGTCAGGGACAGAAAAGTGACCGAATTTGAACAACTGAAACAAGGTACCATGTCCGTAGGAGAGTATGAAACAAAGTTCACCGAACTTGCTAGATATGCACCACACATGGTTGATACAGATTACAAAAAGGCCAGGAAGTTTGAAGGCGGCCTGAATGTGGAAATTCTTGACAGAATAAATGTACTGAAACTGTTGAAATATGTAGATGTTCTTGACAGAGTCGTCATGGCCAAACCAAACATTGAGGCATTGAAACAGACTGAAACACCCTCAAGAGTGGCACGGGAAGAAACGGGGTTTTAAATTCAAGAAAGACAGGAACAACCCACTGAACAAAAAGCAAAACTCAAGGTCAACCACCAGCTTCAGTCAAGGAAGTGGTTCCATACCGCCCTGCTCCGAGTGTGGTAAGAAACACAAAGGGGTTTGTTATAAATTATCTGGTGCTTGTTACAGGTGTGGCAAGGTGGGCCACATGGTAAAAGATTGCCCCTCTGCTCCTCAAGGCAATAGTAAAGCTGCAGCCAGCGGCGCAGCATCAACTGCTCCACCAAAACCTAACCCTAAAGCGACTGGAAAAGAGCCTATGAGGCAAGGCCGAGTGTTCGCACTCGTACTGGGAGACGTACAAAATACCGAGACCGTAGTGTCAGGTATCCTCTCCATTTGTACCCAAAATGTTTATGTACTGATTGATTCGAGGTCTACACATTCATACGTGTCGCATGCTTTTTCGCGAAAATTGAATAGACCATTAGAACCCATGAATTATCTGTTAGCTGTATCTTCACCTGTTGGGGGATCTATGATTTGTGCTTATATGTACCCTGCATGTGAAATTATTGTTGGGAATATGCATCTGTATATTGACTTACTGCCTCTGAACATAGATCATTTTGATGTTATATTGGGGATGGACGGGTTAACGAAATATCATGCTACCATAGACTGTGTAACGAAACAAGTAGTTTTCCATCCACCGGGTTTACCTGAATTTGTGTTTAATGGGGTTGGAGTAGTACCTCCTCCATATCTGATTTCCTCCATGAAAGCCTTTAAACTGATTAAGAAGGGGTGTAAGGGATATCTGTGTTCTGTATTGACTATACATACTGATGTTAAAACTGATGTGAACTGTATTCCTATAGTCAGAGAATTCCCAGATGTTTTTTCAGATGATCTGCCAGGGGATTTGATTGACAGGGAGATTGAGTTCACCGCTAATGTGATTCCGAGTACATAGCCAGTATCTAAAGCTCCTTACAGAATGGCTCCAACTGAACTGAAAGAACTGAAAGTTCAACTGCAAGAACTGTTAGACAAAAAGTTCATCAGGCCTAGTACTTCACTGTGGGGCGCACCTGTCTTGTTTGTGAAAAAGAAAGACGGCTCACTGAGACTTTGTATCGACTACCGTGAATTGAACAAGGTAACTGTGAAAAATAAATATCCATTGCCGCGTATTGATGACTTATTTAATCAGTTACAGGGTGCTCAAGTGTTCTCTAAGATTGATCTCAAATCCGGTTACCATCAGCTGAAAGTTAAACTAGAAGACATTGACAAAACTGCTTTTCGAACGAGGTATGGACATTACGAATTTTTAGTTATGCCTTTTGGAGTTACCAATGCACCTACTGCATTTATGGACCTCATGAACAGAATCTTTAAACCATCCCTCGATGACTTTATTGTTGTATTCATAGATGACATTCTGATTTATTCCAAGAGTATAGAAGAACATGAACATCATCTGAGACTTGCCCTATAGACCCTAAGAGAACAGAAACTTTTTGCTAAACTGTCTAAATGTGAATTTTGGCTTGATCATGTTATGTTTTTGGGACATGTTATTAGTAAGGATGGAATTTCAGTTGATCCACAGAAAGTTGAAGCAGTAGTGAATTGGCCTAGACCAACGAATGTTATAGAAATTCGAAGCTTTTTGGGATTAGCTGGATATTACAGAAGATTTGTCAAAGATTTCTCCAAAATTGCCTTACCATTGACTCAGTTAACTCAGAAAGGGATATCATTTGACTGGACTGACCAAAGGGAATCAGCTTTCCAAGAGTTGAAAACTCGACTTGTGACTGCACCGGTTCTTACCCTACCTTCAGGTACGGATGGTTTTACCATTTTTAGTGATGCTTTTCATAAGGGTTTGGGATGTGTTTTAATGCAGAATGGGAGAGTTATTGCCTATGCTTCCCGACAACTGAGACCGTATGAAAAGAACTACCCGACCCATGACTTGGAACCTGCTGCAGTGGTGTTTACCTTAAAAATCTGGCGCCATTACCTTTATGGGGCGACATGTGAAGTATATACCGACCACAAAAGTTTGAAATATTTCTTTACACAGAAAGAACTGAACATGAGACAGCGGAGATGGCTAGAACTGATTAAAAATTATGACCTACGGATTTTGTACCATCCAGGGAAAGCCAACACCGTTGCCGATGCATTAAGTCGGAAAGCGATTGGGAACTTAGCCTGTTTACTCACCGGACAGAAAGAGTTGCTTTGTGACCTTGAAAAGTCTGAAATTGAGATTGTTTTGCGAGAACAAGGTGGAACAATAGCTGCTATTTCTGCTCAACCGGCACTGATTGAAGAGATTAAAGAGAGGCAGCAACAGGATGACTTCCTGAAGAAGATCATTGATGAACGAGAATCTAAACCGAGATCGAATTTCAAATTTGAGAATAATATACTGAAATTTCAGGGAAGATTGTGTGTAGCGAATGACTCTGAACTGAAAAGAAGAATTCTGCAAGAGGGCCACAATTCAAAACTGTCTATCCATCCAGGGAATGCAAAAATGTACCGAGATTTGAAACTGAATTTCTGGTGGCCGGGAATGAAGAAAGAAATTGCTGATTTTGTATCGAAATGTCTTCATTGCAAACAAGTCAAAACCGAACATCAACGACCCGCAGGCTCACTGCAGCCCTTACCGATACCAGAGTGGAAATGGGAACATATTACCATGGATTTCATTGTTGGTTTACCTCGCTCCAGTAAAGGTGTGGACTCAATTTGGGTTATTGTTGATAGACTGACTAAATCTGTTCACTTCTTACCTGTCAAAACAATTTATAATGCGGACAAATTGGCTATACTCTATATTGATGAGATTGTTAGACTGCATGGAGTGCCTGTGTCCATTATTTCTGATAGGGACTCGAAATTTACATCGAGATTCTGGCAAAGCCTACATATTGCATTGGGTACTGAACTGAGACTGAGTAGTGCATATCATCCTCAGACAGATGGCCAGTCAGAAAGGACTATCCAGACTCTGGAGGACTTACTGAGAATGTGTGTCCTTGATTTTCAGGGGAATTGGGAAAGCCATTTGCCATTGGTTGAATTCGCCTACAACAACAGTTATCACTCAAGTATTGGTATGGCGCCTTTCGAGGCATTGTATGGTAGAAAATGTCGATTTCCGATTTGCTGGGTAGAAGTTGGAGATGGGCCTTTGCTTGGGCCCGAGATTGTGTATGAAACGATTGAGAAAGTAAAACTGATACAACAGAGACTGAAAACTGCACAGAGCCGACAGAAAAGTTATGCGGATGTCAGAAGACGAGACAGAGAGTATAAAGTAGGTGATCACGTTTTTGTGAAAGTGACACCGATGAAAGGCCAGACTCGTTTTGGAGTTAAGGGCAAACTGGCGCCGAGATATATCGGACCGTATGAGATTATTGAGAAAATCAATCTGGTGGCGTATCAAGTAGCGCTTCCTCCTCAAATGGAGCATATGCATAACGTCTTCCATATTTCTATGTTGAGGGACTACCTCCAAGATCCTTTTCATGTGATAGAGCCGACTCGTGTAGTGCTGAGTGATGACTACACTTACGAGGAACGACCTATTCAGATTGTAAAAGACGAATCAAGAAGTTGAGAAACAAAGAGATCTCGTTAGTGAAAGTTGACTGGCAAAACCATGGTGGCGTGTATGCCACTTGGGAAAGGAAGATGACATGGCCAAGAGATATCCTGAACTGTTCCCTCTGAATCATGTTTTCTTCCAGAATGAAGATAACTCGAGTTTAGAGGACTAAACTCTTTTTAAGGAGGGGAGACTGTAATAACCCTCACCACTGATTACTGATAACCCTACTGATTACTGCTAAACTGAGATTGATTATGAAAAGTAATTGAATCGACTGAAATACTGAACTGACTGATTGAATGTGCTAGTTTAAATGCATATCTATCTGTTGACTGTTAAACTTATCTGTCCATGTTTTATGTTTAAACTGCAAATTGAAGGCCTTATCGGCGGCCGAATCTGAAATTGATTGATGACTTATGATCATTAGAATTTATGCGATTTTATGGCATATTTAATTAAAATGAGATTTGGTATGTTTAAATTAGATTGAATTGAGCTAAATTGCAATAGTTGGCTTAATTACCAACATACCACTTAGTGGGCCAAGTCTTAAGCCTTTAGTTGATTCACATATGTAAGCCTTAACACATTTCATCAGCCATTTGAGAGACACAAAACCGATTGAGAGAGAGAGGTAGAGGAACTTAGCTTCATCTTGAATTTTGCTTGGAAATTTGAAGGAATTGAAGGATTGAGTGCATATTTGAGCTTGTATATCTTGCATCCTAGACCTAAGGTAAGAACTCATCTTCTTGATTGCTAAATTAAGTCTTATGTTGCATGGTTCATGGAAGTCTAGAGATTAAGGTCATGAATTAGCTTAATTTGGTGAGTTAAAGCTTGAATCATGCATGCATGTTTATATCCTAGCATTTTGAGGTTGAAGACATGGAATTTGGAACATACATGTTCATATTATTGGTGTAGCCCATGGTTTCATCATGTTTTGGAAAGAATTGGCTCAATTGAGCTAGCTTTTGAAGCTTTGAAGTTGTTGAATACATACATGTTACACATTCATCATATTTTTGAAGTATTGTTTGAAATTGGGTTTAATTCCCTCACCTTTGGGCCTTGATTTTACAAATTGAGCTTTGAATCATGTCATACTATGTATTTACAAGTGTTTTCCAGGAAATGGGCCCAAAGGAATCGAATTTGTTACATTTGTAGTTGAATTTGAGCTTGAGGTTCAAATCTGGGAATTCCAGATTTTGAACTCACGCTCGAGCGGGGTGACTGGCGCTCGAGCGTGGAAATCGTGCTCCCAGCATTTTGTTCTGTTTTGAAGTCAGCTCGAGCGGGGTAATTTACGCTTGAGCGGGACCTTGTGTCTTACGCTCGAGCGCCCAATCGAGCGTGAATTTCACCTATCTAGCACTTTTGACTGTTTTTCAGTACGCTCGAGCGGGTAATTATGCGCTCGAGCGGAAACCTTTGTCTGTATTTCCGCTTGAGCGGAGTAACCGATGCTCGAGCGAGACCCCTGTTTTCTGAAAACTCTGAAAATGCTTTTAAAGTGCATCTTTGCATCCTCATTTCATCCTAGGCATTCTTAGGCCTAGTTTAAGGCATTTTAATGAGGATATAGATGTAGAACCACACCGGGTTTAAGTAGGGACTAAGTCTTTGTTTCCCGAATGTGAACTTAGTGTGTGTTCATCCTGTAAACTATGTAGGGTTGGCATCTGAGGACGCGCTCTAGCTTAACTGTAGCCCAGAACTCTGTGAGTAACAACTGTGTAAAGATATGTTCAAATATGATTATCTTCTGAACAATTGAACTGTACGGCTTTCTGAACTGATATTGTTAATTGAATGAATGTATGTCCTATATTCTGAACTGTATTGTGGCATCCTTAGCAACTACTGTTACTGTTACTATTACTCGTTACATTGTAAGAGATCCTGTCGTTCCCATTTGGAACCACTACTTTACTGATATGACGCCACAACTACTTTCCGTCGTATACCTACGTACTGTTTTGCTAGGGAGACCCACATTATACTGTAATGACTGAATAACGACATAGTCTGATGAAATGATTGTTTTCAATACTGTAAGCAGACATCATTCTAACCTCTTTACCTTATGTTATTCACGGCTTACCACTGCTCAATATAATTTAGTGTACAGCGACCGCTGCTAGAAACGTCGGAGTACACTCCAGTTTCGTCAAGCCAACCTATTGCCTCACGCCGAGCTCCGAGCCTGCCAAACCTATGGCGGTGTTTTAGTTTTTCCCCCTCTGTCTCTGTTATTTGTTTGTATAATGTATACGACGAATCACTGACATAGCTGTTCTTAAAGGAATTCAATCCCTTACCTGAGATTGTAAATGTGTACACAAACGTTTGCACTATGTATAATGTATGAAAAGTCTTTTGATACAAGACGTCACAGCGCTCATGGACACTGTTACTTACGTTGGCTTCCGCCATGCCCTGTACTCTGTATTACGTATACTGAAGAAGGCCTTGTAATCCGATGTACAGTGGTTAACGGTGCTAAACCCATAGGGCGGGTTTGGGTTCAACATTTCAAAAAAAAAAAAAAAAATCTCATCCATGGCCCATTTTGCACTCATTGTTTGCTACTACTTATACTCATCCTTACTTAATGGCTAGCGAGCATGACTTTAAAACAAAATTGATAAAAATAAGACACTTTTTTTCTACAACTCCATGAACGTAATAATTGCCAAAATATAATGA
>NW_021024649.1:272587-315871 GCF_004153795.1 Camellia sinensis
ATTTGAATACTCACAAACCACCCTCGGCAACACATGCTGGGTCTCACCACACTCACTACTCATGAAGCTAGCAAGTAGACCACTAAGCTCACTCCGCCCTCGCGAATCATACCCCGGTGGCAAAACACTACCAACCCGGTCTTTGCTCTATTATGTATGCTCTGAATTTATCACTCTTCTTAGGAGGATGAAAAATGAGAAATTAAGATGGGATAACTCTTTCAATGTTCGTGGCATCTCTACCCATCTTCAATCCCCTATATGGACCTTTTGGTTAAATGGTGTTCTTTCCACATTTTCCCATAGCTTGAAGAAATCTAGGATTTATGCTGCAGTCTATATATCCCAATTTTCTTATGCCAGGAATGTCCTTCTACTCAAAGGATTTTTAGAGCGATGGTCACCAGATATCAACACCTTTCACACCATTTACAGCAAACTTGGGATCTCCTTATGAGACCTTCATCGCATTAACGACCTCCCTATCCTTGGTGAGTTTTATGAAGAGTTCACCTCCTCCAGTGACATTTTATATTCATCCAAGACATCCAAGGTGTGTTACGGTCTTTTCAACATTTATGCCATCTTTGTTCAATCCAAAAATTCAATACCTGGACTTCCAAGTTTATTGATGAATCCCCAACTTCAAGTAGTGGTTTTTGACAGAAAGAAAGAATCCCTGACGAGGTATATCTTGCTGGCTTTTTGGAGCCGAGGCAACTTTGGTGATGACGGACACGTGGCCTTTTGGCACCGAGTCAGGGTTTCCTAAATTTCCCAAAATAAAATATTTAGGTGGCGACTCTGTATCTGGCAAAGCAGTCCATGTTTGGCACTACTTTTTTTCAAAAATCAGTTTCTCAAAACGATTTGCCGGATTTGGACTCTTTGGTTCAGATTAAGAACCGTGACATTTTAAGAGTCCGAGCTGTAGTGACCCCAAATGAACAGAACGGGAGCTAACCCTCCCGGGGCGTTCGGGGGACGTCTACACCTAGCATACTCTATGTTTTAGCCTATTATTCTAGCTTTTGTTAGCTCAATTCTAGCATGTTCTAGGACTATTTTAGACTTGTTTTAGGACTGTTCTTAGCTGTTAGTTGCATTTGAGTCTTGTTTTGCATGCTTGTAGTGCAATTGTCCTCATAAGCTTGGTGTTTTAGATCTTAGACATCACTTATTTGAGTTGATAGCATTTGTTTTATGCTTTTATCACTTATTTTTAGCACTAGTAATCTCTGTAACCTCCCTCATTTCTTAGCTTTTGTTTTGCTTTGAGAGTTGTTTCAAGCCTCTTGTTCTTTTAAGCATGAGATTGAGGTTGTCATGCTTAATGGTTTAATCCCTTTTAGGGGTTCATTATCAACGGCATGACATCTCTTTCATGTCTTAAGTTAACTCTTGGTTTGGTACTTCATTCCATTAGAGGACTTAAATTCACCATTTAGACTTAATGAATTATAGGATGGTTGGTAAAGTTGAAATGGAGTAACTAAAATTGGAACTAAAAGTGAGCCAAGATAAGAATTTGGGTTGTGTTTTTGATGTGTTCAATCGGATGTTAATTGAACACATGGAACTTGGACCATTTCATATATTGTTATTGATGAAATGATCCAAGCCTCCAAGGTCAACTTCTTCTCTTGATCTTTCATGAAAGGGAGGAGGTTTGTGTCTCATTTTGCATTTATTGAACTTGCACCTGTTGAGGCACAAGCCATCATGCAATGAAATTGCTTGAATTGGTAGTTTGTGGCTTAAGTTCACCTTTCCTTGGGTTTGTTCATGAAAAGGAGGGGTGAGTTGTGCAAACAATCTGTGAGAATGCCTTTCTTTTGCTCTATTTGTCCTCTGTTGCAGCATGATGATCCAGTGAATCAATGGCCGGTAGACCACTATCCATGGCCGGCAGGTGGCCGACAACCTTTTCTAGTGGTCGGCTGGCCACTGATGTAAACCTCAGCAGAATGTTGGTAAGGTGGAGCGAAATGGTTCTGGAAGTGTTCATCTCTGCAAACAAAGGCTTCTGAGAGCAAAACGAAGGTCTTTGCGGGTGGTATCCGAGCATGTGCATCTTCCATTTCCCAAGGCGAAGTAGTGGCAGAGTAATTAATATCTTTAATTACTTAGTTTGCTTACATTTGTGTTGTAACTTAATTAGTTTAGCTATTTATTTCATTTGATTTGTAATAATTAGCTTAATTAACTTAATTAGCTTAGCTTAGATTAGCTTAGCTTAGTTTATTCATTCGGACTCTCCTTCGTGAGAGCAAAATGTAATAACGTGCATGTCTTCCAACCCCACATCTTTCTCCCTTTTATTTAATCGCTTTTGACGGTTAGATTAGGGACATGCTTCAATTAGCATACTTTATGCTTGCATACATTCATTTTGTCTTGCATGCACTGAGGCTCGGTGCATCATTCAAACTACATTGTTATTTCAATACCTTCTTTGAATACGTGTTTAACCACATGTTATCAAATTGCCTCATATACCATATTAGTAGCCGAGCCTATTAATTGCATTATTACATTAGCCATATTGTATAGTTAGGAATCATGTATATTTTTCTAACTCATATCTTCTTAGCTTGGAGTACTAGGTGAGTTTTTAATGCTTTAGCATACTTGCATGAGTGTGAGTGATTGCCATGTTTAGCATGCTTGCCATGAGGTTAAATGCTTACTTGTTAAACTGCTTGAATACTTGTGGATGAAGGCTTGTTGTTTGAATTGGAATAATTCAACGAATGCGTGTTTTTTTAAGCCCACTTTGTTGAGTGGCAAATCGATTTTAAGCCCACTATGTTTGGTGGCAAATTTGCAAACTTTAAGCCTACTTGAGGTGGCAAATTCAAACCATTTTTGCAAACAACCATGAAATTGAGTTGTTCTAATTCTTGAAATTTTAGTCTATACTTGCTTGTGCACATCACATAGTAATGCTAGTTTAATAAATTGGAACAAGAGCATATAATGTATATAAAAATCACATCATGATTAGTAGAGACTGGTCTTTGATCGGACGAGCGGGGGTGCTCAATTCATGACATTCCCCTCTCGTATCTAAGTTCCTAAGCCGAGGTAACTTTGGTGATGACGAGCACGTGGCCTTTGGCACGAGTCATGAGTTTTGTAAATTTTTCCAAAATAAAATATTTAGGTGGCAACTCTATATTTGGCAAAGCTGTTCATTTTTGGCAATTTGATTCAAAATCGATTTTCCAAAAAATTTGTCGGATTTAGACTCCTTGGTGATTATCAGTTTCACATTGCACTTGTGAGATTAGATTCAGAACCGCGGGAGTCCGAATTGTAGGGCTTTCTTTCGAACCTTCCGAAAAGAGGTGTAAAAAAGGTGAGCTACAACGTGCAGCATCCATTCCTGCACGTATGGCACCCCCTTCCGCATGTGCGACACTCACCCTCGCACGTGTGGTTCATCCTCTCGTACCTGACCTCCGCTCGTGCAATAAAAGCAGTCTTGCACCATCGACACCTCCTTCTCTCCGTACGTGCGGCCTCACCTTCTACATGTGTGGCCCAAGCCCTTGTACGTGCGGTTCTGCCTGCCAGCTAGAAATTTCACCGGCTCGACTTATGACACCCCAGATCCAACCTCGCACCAACAAGCGAAACATGACTCTGTAATAAAGCAAGGACGAGAATTTTTGAAAAAGTTTTCAGAAACGATAAATAGAAATAGTTGACAAAGCCTCAAGTTAAAACCCGACACTCTAACAAGAGTAATCCTAACACGAATCAAAGAAGAACAAAATAGGTTACATATCCGGTCATCACAACCTTCCCACCATAGGAAATTTTGTCCCCGAAATTAAATCAAACTACTCAAACAAATAAAAACACGCTAAACACAATTTAAATTCAACGATAATAGTCACTCTCATACTAGTACAGAGATCTCAATTCTCAACAAAATTCGAAATTAACAACATGGTCTTTATACACCTTAGCCCCAATATTAACAACAACAGTTCGTGATAAGCATAAGAATGAAACTTTCCAACAACAATAATGACAACTCATAATAATCTCAGGCTTAAAATAACAATACACATAACAACACGTGGTTAACAATTTAACACATTTCCCTCAAATGCAAGGAAACATTACAAGTTAAGACAACTAAGCATTTTCAAACAAATCCGGATACTTGGAGCGGACCTCCACCTCCCGTTCCCAAGTCGCTTCCTCAGCCCCATTGTGTCTCCATAACACCTTCACTAGCGGTATAGTCTTTCCCCTCAACACTTGTTCCCGGGTGTCTAAAATTTGAATCGATCGCTCTTCATATGAGGCATCCTCGTCTACCTCCAAATTAACCCAATCAAGTACATGAGAAGGGTCGAGTTCATACTTTCTAAGCATGGATACATGGAACATGTTGTGAACCCTCGGTGGTAAAGTTGTGGTGGTAAGGCTAATCGGTATGCCACTTCCCCAATTTTCTCTAATATCTCGAAAGGCCCAATGAACCTTAAAGACAATTTACCACTCTTACCAAATCTCATCAAACTCCGTCTTTGTGAGATTTTAAGGAACACATGGTTACCAACTTCGAAAGATAAAGGTTGTCCCCTCTTATCGACATAACTCTTCTGTCTGCTTTGAGCCGTAACTAACCTCTTCCAAATGAAAGCAACTCTCTCAGTTGTCTCTCTAACAATCTTCAGACCCAACAACGGTGCATCACCCACCTCGGCCCAACAAACTGGCGATTTACAAGGTCGGCCATACAAGGCCTCAAATGGTGTGATCTGAATACTAGCTTGATAACTATTGTTATAGGCAAACTCAATCAATGGTAAGTGTCTCTCCCAAGACCCTTTGAAATTAAGGACGCAAGCTCTAAGCATGTCCTCTAAAGTCTAAATGGTACGCTCTGACTGCCCATCGGTTTGAGGGTGGTAAGCAGTGCTAAAGGTCAACTTAGTTCCTAACGCCTCTTGTAGGCTTTGCTACAATCAGGCAGTAACATGAGGATCTCTGTCCGATAAAATGGTCACAGGGACCCCATGAAGTCGAACTATCTCTCTAATGTATAACTCTGCCAAATGCTTAACTGAATCGCCGGTTTGCATTGGAATGAAATGCGTGGACTTAGTCAACCTATCAACAATCACCCATAAGGCATCATTGCCCCGTTGTGTTCTAGGAAGCCCAACTACAAAATCCATGGTAGCATGTTCCCATTTCCACTTGGTTATCGATAAGGGTTGTAGCAAACCTGCTGGCTTTTTGTGTTCGGCCTTCACTTGTTGACAAGTAAGGCATTTCGATACAAATAAGGCGACATCTCGCTTCATACCCCTCTACCAAAACTGACGACTAAGATCATGATACATTTTGGTGCCACCTAGATGTACCGCAAGGCATAAGTAATGGAACTCTCAAAGTACCTCCTTTCTATAAGATTCCGGTATGAACAAACGGTCTAGATAACGTACACTCAGATTTGAGTGAATATTCAAACCCTTCTCTTCCTTCTCGTTGGAGATCTTATCATGGATTGACTCCACCTCACGGTCACCCTGTTGTGTCTCTATGACCTTACTAATCAAGGTAGGTTAAGCAATTAAAGTAAACAAGGTAGCACCCTTGCTGGACTCACCCAAATGCAAATCAAACTTACCAATATCGCCTAGCATATCCCATTCCCAGATGGCCACACTTGCCAAACTACTCCCGAATTTTCAACTCAAGGCATCGGCCACCACATTAGCCTTTCCCGGATGATAGTGTAACTCAAAGTCGTAATTCTTCATAAATTCCATCCACCTCCATTGGCATAAATTCAAGTCTTTTTGGGAAAATAATACTTTAGGCTCTTATGATCGGAGAAGACCTCAAACTTCTCACCATACAAATAATACCTCCAAATCTTCAAGGCAAAAATTACCGCTGCTAATTCTAAATCATGGGTGGGGGGTAGTTTTTCTCATGAGTTTTCAATTGTCATGAGCCATAGGCCACAACCTTTCCTCCCTGCATCAAGACACAACCAAGTCCATCATGGGACGCATCACGGCAGGTGGTATAACCTAAACATCTTTCCAGAATTATCAAGACCGGTGCGGTGGTCAATCTAGTCTCAAGTTCTTGGAATGACCTTTCACAAGCCTCACTCCACACTGTAGACGTCCCCGAACGTCTAGGGAGGGAATCCCGTTTTGTTCATTTCGGGCTCACTACAGATCGGACTCAATGTCACGATTCTTAATCTAATCTCGCAAAGTACAATGCAAGATTGATAAATCACCAAAGAGTCCAAGTCCGGCAAATCATTTTGAAAAACAGATTTTTAGAAATAAGTGCCAAACATGGACTGTTTTGCCAGATACAGAGTCACCACCTAAATATTTTGTTTTGTGGGGAATTTAGGAAACCCTGACTCGTGCCTAAGGCCACGTGTCCGTCATCACCAAAGTTGCCTCAGCTCGGGAACTTGGGTACGATTGGGAAAGGTCATTTCATGAGCACCCCCGCTCGCCCGATCAAAGATCGGCCTCTACTAACCATGATATCGAGTTTAGAAAACATTATGTGTTCTTATTCCGGTTATTAGCCTAGAATTACTATGTGATACACACAACATACAAGCATAGACTGGATCGTTTGAGTTGGAACAAAACATTTCATGCCCGTTTGTTTTGAAAATGGATTGAAATTTGCTACTCACAAGTAGGCTAAAACACGGGTTTCGACGAATTATTCCAACTCAAGCAACCCAACCTTCACCCACAGGCATTCAGGCAGTTATATCATGTAGGCAAATAGCCTCATGGCAAGCATGCTATCATAGCAGTCACTCACGCGCATTCAAGGATGCTAAAGCATAAAAGCTTACCTAGTACTCCGAACCAAAACAAGAAACTAGTTAGTAATCATGCATGATCCCAGTTCATGTTAGCAATGGCTAATGCAACACATGCAAAATACAACTAAGATAGGCTTGGCTACCCTAAGAATGGCATGTGAAATGTGATAACTCGATACACGTATTCACGTTGGAATTAAATACAATGCAGTTAGCATGATGCGCCGAGCCCGGTGCATGCAAAACAGATGAATGATGCAAACATGCGAGCGTAAGTATGCTAATTGAAACATGTCCTAAACTAACCATCAAAAGTTAGCAAATAAAAGGGAGAAAGACGTGGGGTTGGAAGACATTCACACACGCACGCACACTTATTACAAATTCGCCCTCTCGACGGAGGGTCCGAATAAATAATACAAACCAAATAAATAATCCACTACTCTAGCTAATTAAATATTACAAAACTCTAACTAATTAAACAAATTAATTAGAAAAGGAGGTGGCCACAGTCCTACCTCGGGATGATGGAATGATGCGTGCTCGATCCCTCGCTCGGAAACCCGTTGCCATGCTTCTGTTGCCTTTATTTGCACTGTTCTATATTTCTGAGAATTGTGAACATCTTAAAGTTGTTTCTGAACCACCTCATGCACACTTTGGGATGCCATCGGCCAAGAGAGAACAACACCGGCCATGGGGATGTGGCCATCGGCCAAAAATTGGATCACTAGCTGGACACTGATGGTCGGTCGGCACTAAAAGTGGTCGGCCGGCCATTTCTTCTTGCAGAACACTGGTTTTGCTGCAACAGAGGACAGACAGTGCATGGCATAGAATTTGCAAGCCAAATGTATGCATGACCACCCTCCCTATCGACAGCAGCAGAGGGCAAACAGTGTATGGCATGGAATTTTCAAGCAAATGTGAGCATAGCCACACTTCCTATCATGCAATGGACTCAATGGAGCGTGGCTCTCGACCCTCAGGCCATCAATTATGCATTTTGATGCATGATGGCCTAAGAGGCCAAGTTTTCCATTCAATGTAAATGCATGCACAAAAGAAATGAATGCCTCATGCCCTATCTTGTTGAGATCAAGGGCATTGGCGACCGAAGAATGAGACGTATTTCGTCACTTTAAGTACGAACACACCTCATTTCTTAGGTTTGGTTTGACACCCCAAACCAAACACAATGCAATGCATGTATGCAATATGGCTCAAATATGCAAAATGGCTCAAGTATGCAATATGGGGCTAAGTTAGCAAAGCATACCAAATGCAATGCAGCCTGAACATGCAAATGTACAATGTGCTAAGAATGCAAGATACAATGCAATGCGGCCTAACATGCAAGCTAAGCTAATGTAACAAGAACATGCAAACATGATATAGTGCAAGCATGCAAATGATGTAACAAGATACAACATGCCAAACATGCAACTATGTACCAGGATGGGCTTAAACCGAAATGGGAGGCCTCAGCCATGCCCCAAAATAGTGGCCAAAATACCAAAGTTAAGGCACCAATATGCAAGATAAACATGCACATGTTGGTTCCTCAACTAGGCCATAATGCACAACTTTCAAACATGAGCGAGATGTGATAAATATGAGGATATGGCATTACAATAAACTCTGAAATCACATGAAGAATGATGCCAAATTGACTACACAATGCAAACATAGCATGTTAATGGAGTTAAAGCTCAAAACTAGCTGCGGGACTTGAACCATGACTATGTCAACCAAGCTCCAAATGGTCAAAGCAACCAAAACAGTCCCGAGGCAGACCAAAATGAAGCTAAAACTCATATGGAATAAAGCCAAAACATGCTGTAGAGAAGGGCACAAAACAAGACGCATACAAGGCCCAAAAGGGCAAATGCACTACACATCTTACAACCGATCATGACATGACTTAGGCAAATGAAAACAGAGTTATGGCATGTTAAAACCGACCCAAAAACCTACTTAGATGGCCTCTAAATGATCTAAACATGATGGCATGCACAATGACCTAAACGCGGAGGATAAGGCATCAACTCTTCAAAGCATGGAAAGGATGGAAAATGCAAGCATACAAGCATGAGACATGGACTGAAATAACATGATAAGTGATTCCAAATCACTGAAATGGCCCAAGTAAAACATGCTAAAGACTCACACACCCAAGGTCAACAAGCTAGATTACATGGTAGCTATGTAAAACAATGCAAGCATGACCAAAAGGACCAAAATCAGAGCTTTAACATGTCATAATAAGGCCAAAAGCTTCAAGGAATCAAGCCAAAATATGTAAGCATGATAGTCCAAATGCTAGACACATGTTTAAGGCAAATAAAGGGATTACAAGGCATGTATATGATGCATGTAAGGGACCATTAAACCAACTCAAAACAGAGGTATAAGATGACAAAATATCACCAAATACCCACTAAAATGATGCTAGAAACAACTAAACATGCATGCTCCCATATTAAGCCAATAGTACAAGCAAATGAGACAAAAGGGGAGAGGGGTGTCCCTTCCCTATACATGACCTCAAAACCATTTCTCCACTACTGAAAATCCTCTAGATTTCAGTGGTGAGAAGGCCGAAATAAAGGGGTCCCAAAACTCAAAGAGAAAGGCATAAAAAGAGGCCAAACAAGGCCTAAGAGGGGGTGGACAACCCCAAACACAAAAGAGACCTTAATGAAACATCTTAAACATGAAAAATCAGAACTTTTATCAGTTATACACAAAGCTCAAAACAGCATACAAGATAGGTTAAAAGCTTGTACAAAAATGGAGAATATAAAGCAATAGAGCTCACCCTTGAAGAACACTTCAAGAACACCAACCCCAGCCCCTTCCTCTGATCAAAACCAACCTAAAAACTTTGAAACCAGTCCCTTAACACCTTAGTAACCGAAGTATGGTGTAACACTAGGTGCCTTAGTGCAAAAATAGGAACAAAAACACACTTTTGAACACTAATACACACACAATCTAGAGAGAGGGGGAGATATAGAGAGAAAGTGGTATGTGTGATATATATCTCTGATTTTTGCTCAACCCCTCTAAAGGAGAAGGGAGGCCCTCTTTTATAGAACAAAAAGGGCCTAAGCTTCTTGGAGAAGCTAAGACAAAAGGGTCAAGCTTCCTCAAGAAACTAGAACAAAGGTTCAAGCTTCTTGGGGAAGCTAAGGAAAAGGTCCAAGCTTCTTGGGGAAGCTAAGGCAAAGGGTTCAAGCTTCCTCAAGAAGCTAGAGCAAAAGGGTGCAAAGGGTGCAAATCCTCCATACACGTGTATGGAGGATAGGTATGTGTGCTCCAGCTGGCACAACTGGCATGCAAAATGCTTGGAAAAGGCAAAAAAGAAGTCCCGGCTAGAAAATATGGCCAATTGATCAAACAATCGGCCGGCCGACCAAAAATAATGCCGACCGGCCTCACCAATGGCCGGTAGCAACAAAACAGGGCCGGTGGCCTCAAGCCAAGGCCGGTGAGGTGTGGGGATGACCAACAAGCCATTATCTGCCCTCAGAAGCAAAAACAAACAAGTTCTTGGTCGACAACCAAGCACAGAACAGGCAAGTTAAGAGATCAAGAGGCAAGGCGCGTGGTCGAGACCTTCGGGAACTCAAAACGAACACGAACATAGATGATCATCGAGTGTGCAAACGATGATGTCCAAGTCTTGAGGACGGTAAAAAATGGGGTGTTTACAGTTGCTCCTCTTTGACAGAACTCGAAAATCATAACAATGACGGGAGTGAGTGTAAAAGCCCGGAGACGACCCATTTTTGACAAGGCCGAAGACTTAGACAAAGCATACAAACTACAGACAAAGATATGCGCTCGAAGGCAGGGGCAAAATGCAAAAACAATGCACAAAGCTGAACATAACTTATGATCATGCAAAGAAAACTGTAACGAAGCAAATACATACAATAAATGCAACAGTTTTAAGCAAGCCAAAAACCAAACTACATTACAATGCAGAAAGGATGTAAGAGAATTATGTAATTCTCGCTACGTTTGACGTGGAGAATACAATACTTGTGCGGTTCGTCTGGTCGTGGCAACTTCAAATGAACCGTACATACAATATCGTGCCTGCAAGAGAAAGAAAACTTACCGGTACAACTTTGTTAGAAACATGTATAATAATGCAATTGAAAGGTGTGTGACAACGCAAGCGAAGGGGTGCATGACAATGCGGGTGAGAGGGGTGCACAACAACACAACCCAAGTGTGTGCTTAACAATGCAATTTGAAATAAGCGTAACAATGCATGGAGGGCGTGCGTGACAACACAATGCACTAACAAGTGCGGGTAAGAAGTTCGCAAAATAGCGCGATGCGCAAGATAGCGTGATAAAATACGTGCAAAATGTAAGTAATGTGCACAAAACAGTGCGATGCGCAAAATAGCGCGATTGAATGCACAGGACAGTGCGATGCGCAAAATAGCGCAATTGAATGCACAAGATAGTGCGATGCGCAAAATAGCGCGATTGAAATGCATGCAAAATGAAATGGGATGCACAAAACAGTGCGATGGGGTGATAGTGTAGTAGGTACAAAAAGGGTGCATAAACACATGTAAGTAAAGCACGCGCGAAAATGTATGCAATGTGTATAAGAACTTGAACACATATAAGTAAAGCACGACGCGACAACGCATGTAATGTGTATAAGAACTTGAACACATATAAGTAAAGCATGACACGACAACGCATGCAATGTGTATAGGAACTTGAACACATATAAGTAAAGCATAACGCGACAACGCATGCAATGTGTATAAAAACTTGAACACATATAAGTAAAGCACGACGCGACAACGCATGCAATGTGTATAGGAACTTGAACACATATAAGTAAAGTATAATGCGACAACGTATGCAATGTGTATAGGAACTTGAACACATATAAGTAAAACATAACGCGGCAATGCATGCAATGTGTATAGGAACTTGAACACATATAAGTAAAGCATAACGCGACAACGCATGCAATGTGTATGACAATGCGAAGAGGGGAGAAAGGTGCATAAACACATGAGCATACGCAAAAACGCATGCAATGTGTGTAACGATGCGAGAAGGAGAGAAAGGTGCAATTCAACTGAAGCATGGTAAAGGCATGTTATTCGTGATGTTGAAATGCAACTTCAAAACGAGGCATCGTTCAACGCAAGACACGTAACGAGCGTGTTTTGTCGAAGTCAAAAACGAAGCAACGTAATAACACATAATTGAAGCGATTTATGGAATTCACAAGATACCAAAAGGATACGAGAAAGGATACTCCCCGCACGCACTGAGCATCGCTCATAGAAGACACGGCTCAAGGTCAACACGAAGGCCTACTAGGGTTCAAAAGTGCACTTTCTTGCACTGTCCTGAGTAATGAAGGTGCCAAACCACATGATTGACCCGAACAAGGGCGTGGGAGGTGTATCGACCACAAGGGGTGGCCACCAGTATTAATCCAGACACTCTGCTGCTCCTGTCCCTTTTCGCTTTACTTTTCTTTTTATTGGTAGTTTAAGCACATTGCACTGCCTCAGGCAGGTTTCACTTTCTCAAAACTATATACTTTTTGTAAAAGACATGATGGAAATGAAACAACTATTTCGTTCAAAAAGTGCTATATTTTATGCATCGCATCGCATTGCATTACACAACAATGTAAAAGAGATTTGAACCTTTGTTTGAAAATTAAGCACTTGCAACGTAATAATCAGGTAGTGAACCGAGTAAGGACAAAAACAACTCGATAATCAAAACAAAGAGCCCGATAAGTTAACCAACTGTAAATACAACTCGATAAACAAAGCAAAGACTTAAAGGATGTAAAATACAACTCGATAAGCAGATGTACAACAACTCGATAAACAAGATGAAGTAACAGGTATTAGTTCACAAAAACATCACCAGAAGGCATTGGAAGTGGTGTCAATCACCAGTTTTTCATCATTCTTAACACTTATTCGGCTTAGAGCACAATTAGAGGCCATCGGCCAAAGGGAGACATCACTGGCCGAAATTAATTGGAATCGGCCAATATTTTAGCCAATCGGCCAAAATAGATGGTCGGTCGGCACTACTTTTGGTCGACCGGCGAAAAATGGTAAGGACCTCCAGAATGTTGACACCTGTCCTCCACTCAACACCTTATCCTATACAAAAGCCTCAGCCTCGTAGTTTTCCTCATTTCAACACTGGTTTACACCAAATGGAGGAGTTTCTTACCCAAAATCTCACAACTTGGATTGCCAACTTGGATGGCTCGGAAAAGCTGAATTTCCGGGGCTTTGGCGTAAATGCACTATTCACGCTGAGTCGCAATTCGCTGCACTTTCCGTTTCTCCATGCCGCGGCAAGGTTTTGGAATCCGGTAACACATGTCTTTAGCTTTGGCGGGCAAGAGGTGTGTTCTACCTTCGAAGATTTCCAAGCTTTGATGGAATCCGAGCACAACGAAGAAATCTTGCCCCAACTTCGCTTCGGTCACGCCCAAGCCTTCGGGCGAATGTGTGGACTTACTATGCATGACGCTCGATCTTTGATTTGTGATAGAATGCTGGACGTTTCGAGTTTAATTTGTCGGTTTTCCAATGCCGGTGACCGCGGTGACCATCATTGGCAAGGTTTTCGGCGACACGCCCTTTGTTTGTGCATGCTATCTCATTTCTTGCTTGCCTCAGGCTCCGGAGGATCTAGTGTCCGGTTGATCAAGGTTGTTCAAAGCTTAAAGAAGGGCAAAAGCTGCATTGCCATGTCTTTGGCCAAGACATTGATGGGCTTGGATGCTTTTCATCACCGAGAGACAACCAGATTTGCGGGGAGTCCACTACTGCTACAGGTAATGTTCCCACCATTCCTCGCATATATATTGCTCTCATCACTCGGCCCTCAAGCTCGGTTTTTTCTCACAAAGCCCTTTTCTCACTTTTCTCTCGTCGTACATCTCTCTATTCTTTAATCTCTCATTTTTCATCCCTCCCCAAGTGTGGTTGATGGATAAGTTGCAGGTTGTGGACTCTTGCCCAGCGTACTCAGCTCGTGGCTACTTCTTCCGACGTCGTCTAGTTGACGTCCTAGATGAGGAATGGTGGTTCGACTGGATGTGCAATTTGTCCGCAGTCCGTATTGCTTGGCGGTGTCCCTGGCTCAACCTACCACCAATGAGCTACAACATGTCCCGGCAGACCGGGATTCAATTGATTGGCTTGACTCACTGTGTATTCTACTTCCCGTTCCGGTTCTAGCGCTAGTTCATCCATGATCAGACTTGCCCGGCAGAGGGGATGGAGTATCCAGCCGCATTCCCGGTCCGAGGTGCGCAGCTTGCTCGGCATGCCGCAGCATGGCGGACTAGAGAGCTCCTGGCCCCCGCTCCCACTTTTGGTTGCACTTTGTCTGATGAGTGCATAGATTGGCTTAATGAAGAGGTGCAGATTGGGCCCAGCTTGGCATCAGAAGCTTCGACCAGCTCTGGGAGGGGACGCAGGAACACCTGACTATGCCCCTGATTTATTTGCTATAATCAGAACTTTCAAGTTTTCTTTATAAATGTAATGACAAGCAACTTCAATTTTATGCAAGAGCAGGGGAACTCTGTATTGAAATCAATAAAATTAAAGATTGTGGGTATTGAAAATTTTCCGTTTGGTCCAAAAATGGTCTAAGTTGTAAAAGATTAATTTGAACAAAATCAACTTTTATTAAAACTTTTCAAAACCATTTTCGATATGGATCAGAACTGGACACTCCTGAGATCTGTCACTGAGATGCACAACCCCGGATCCCAACAACTGGAAAGTTGCCCCTAGTCTGAGTAGCACTGTATCGGAGATCACAACCAGGCTTTTGAATGCTAAATAGACAAAGATGACCGAGATGATCAAATGGACAAAGTTGATCGGGAAAAAGTTTATGGCTGAACTTCAGGATGAAGTTGCCTACGTATCCCAAAAATGGGAATCAAGCCTTACATAGTTCAGGCTAAGGTTCACTCGTGTATTAACCCTCACCTTTTACGCTCTAACTTTTGCCAAGGCCGCCCTTTGTGGGTTTTCAACCTTGCGAGCTCAGTTTTTATAATTTCAAATTTTTTTATGCTATAACTTTTGCCTAGGTCGCCTTTTCGGGTTTTCGGCTTAGCGAGCCTCTCAAGGGTAATATTTCTTCAACTTGTCTATGTTGATCGGTTGTGAGAACTCTAGGCCATCTAGGTCCATTAGAACGACAACTCCTCCCGACCAAATAGACTTAATGATGTAGGGACCAGTCCAATTGGGTCTGAACTTGCCCCTAGGGTCATGGATGGGGGCTCGGCTGTCTTTGAGCACCAAATCTCCTTCTTTCAAATTCCGAGACTTAACCTTCTTGTTGAAAGCCCTGGCAATTCTGTGCTGATAACCTTGAACATGGTACAGTGCTTTCAGTCTTCTTTCATCAAAGAGCACGAGTTTTTCAAATCTGCTCTGCTGCCAATCTGCTTCGACTATCTGACACTCAGCTAGTACTCGTAATGATGGAACCTCAATTTCGATAGGTAGAACGGCCTCCATCCCATAAACCAACGAATACAGAGTCGCTCCAGTAGATGTTCTAATTGAAGTCCGGTAGCCCCACAGAGCAAATGGTAGCTTATCTGGCCAGTCCCGGTAAGTTTCCACCATCTTTTGTAAAATGTGTTTGATGTTCTTGTTGGCGGCCTCAACTGCTCCATTGGTCTGAGGCCGGTATGTGGACGACTTATGAAAAGCTACGTTGTATTTTTCCAACAAGTCAATCACTTCTTTCTTGAAGTGGGAACCATTATCTGAGATAATTTCGTTCAGGACCCCATAACGACAGATGATGTTGTTCCTGATAAACTTCGCGACATGTGAAGCCTTCAACACTGCATAAGATTGGGCCTCAACCCACTTTGTGAAGTAGTCTATTGCGACCAGAATGAACTCATGCCCATTGGACCCCTTCGGAGTGACAGCCCCGATCACATCGATTCCCCAAACTGAAAATGGCCATGGCGAAGTCATATTGTACAGCTTCAACGGTGGGACGTTCATGCGGTTTACATAGATCTAACATTTGTGGCATCGCTGAACAAAACCGATACAATCCTCCTCCATGGTGGACCAGTAGTAACCCTGTCTGAGGATCTTCCGTGCTAGCATCACCCCGTTCATGTGTGCTCTGCACTCTCCTCCATGGATGGCCTCCATCAGGCGCTTCGATTCTTTGGCATCAACACACATCTTATGCATCCCCAGATGACCCCTCTTATACAATTTACCCCCGCAGATGATGAACTGAACGACCATTCTTCTGATTGCCTTTTTATCCTTCTTGGCATTTGCCCCTGGTGGATACGCCTCTTTTTCCAAGAAGTTCCAGACATCGTAGTACCAGGGGTTCTCATCTTGAACCTTATCTATGGCAGCAATCGACTCGTAGGCTGGCGCAAATTTTTGGTCAATGATGATCGGACGCATCCGGACTCCAAAAGGGATGTCCATCATGGAAGATAGAGTTGCTAGTGAATCTGCGAACCTGTTGTTTTCTCTTAACAGATGAGCAAAGTTTAGTTTCTCGAACCGAGAAATTAACAAGTCCAAGGTCTGGTGATACATTATAATCTTTTCTTCTTTAACCTTCCAATCTCCTTTCGCTTGAGACACAACAAGGTTCGAGTCCTCGATGACGTCCAACCGTTTTGCCCCTAGTTCCAGGGCTGCTTCTAAACCAACAATGCATGCTTCATATTCTGCTTCGTTGTTCGAGACTTTGAACCGGAGTTTGAAGGCTAGAGGGATGCGGAAATTGTCGGGTGCTATTAGCAACACTCCTATCCCATACCCGTGTTGATTTGACGCTCTGTCAAAGTACATCGTCCAAGTTTCGTCTTCGATGTGCAAAATGGCCTCATCTGGGAATAAGTACTCAACCGCTTCACCTCCTTCCACTGGATGATCGGCTAAGAATTCTGCTACTGTTCTTCCTGCTCTTCCCTTGACTGACTTGCGTGTCAGATATTTCAGATCGAATTCGGAAAGCAAAAACAACCAACGAGCTAGTCTACCCGTAAGTGCCGGTTTCTCGAAGAGATATTTGATGAGATCTCATCTTGAAACCAACATTACAGAGTGAGCTAACAGGTAGTGCTGTAGCTTCCTGGTATCCCATACCAAGGTTAAGCAAGCCTTTTCCAATGGTGTGTAGCGGGTTTCATACTCCAGCATCTTCTTACTCAGATAGTAGATAGCCCTCTCCACCTTGTCCCCAGACTCTTGTGCGAGCATGCAGCCCATTGTAGTCTCAATTACTGAAAGATACAAAATCAACGGTTTTCCCGGCTCAGGTGGTGACAACACGGGTGGGTTTTGTAAGTATTCTTTGATTTGTTCAAAAGCAGCTTGGCATCGGCTGTCCCATTGGAACTTCTTTCTTTTCTTCAGGAGACCAAAAAGTGGTTCACAAGTCAAGGTTAATTTTGAGATAAACCGTCTTATGAATTGCACTTTACCCAGAAAGCCTCGCACCTCCTTTTCAGTCCTTGGTGGTGGGATTTCTAAGATGGCCTTGATTTTGGAAGGGTCAACTTCGATACCTCTTTGTGTAATCAGAAACCCTAGCATTTTCCCTGCTATAACACTGAAAGTACACTTCTGAGGATTCAGCCGCAACTAAAATTCTCTGATCCTTTGGAAGAACTTTTGCAAGGCAGCGTAGTGGCCCTCTCATTCTTTGGACTTGACAACCATGTCGTCCACATACACCTCAACCTCTTTGTGGATCATGTCGTGTAATATTGTGGTCACGGCCCGTTGATATGTAGCTCCAGCGTTCTTCAACCCAAATGGCATCACCCTGTAACAGGAAGTCCCCCACGGGGTGGTGAAAGCAGTCTTCTCCCGGTCTTCAGGTGCCATCGCTATCTGATTATAGCTCGAGAATCCATCCGTGAACGAAAGCAAAGCATGCCTCGCTGTGAAGTCCACTAGCTAATCAATATGCGGTAAGGGAAAGTCGTCCTTCGGACTAGCTCTGTTCAAATCCCTGAAATCCACGCATACTCGGATCTTGCCATCCTTCTTCGGCACTGGAACGATGTTGGCCAACCAAGTTAGGTATTCAGATACCAGCAGGAACCCTGCGTCAATTTGCTTGGTGACCTCTTCTTTAATCTTGAGGGCCCAGTCCGGGCGGATCCTTCTGAGTTTCTATTTAACGAGTCGGGCCTCTGGGTCAAGAGGGATCTGGTGCTGTACAATCTCAGGATCGATTCCATGCATGTCTTCATAGGACCACGTGAAAATATCTTTGAAATCTTTTAATAAAGCGACTAAGCGCTCGCGTTCCTCTGAAGACAACGTGGACCCGATCTGGACCAGCCGCGAGTCTTCCTCAGTACCAACATTAACAGTAGTGATTTTATCAACTAATGGTTTAACAAATCTTTCCTTCTCTTGATCAATTAAGTGTTGCAAAATCAGAGGAATTTCTTCCTCGTCATTTTCATCAAAATTTTGAAAGTCCTGGTTAATAAAATAAATCAAGGGCACAGAAAAGTACTCAAAAACCACATCCATTCCATTCTCATTAAGCATTTCCAAATCGTCAGATTCTTCTGTTACAAAAGACTCAAAAGAAAAAGAAAAAGATGACCTGGATAGGACTGTGGTATCCGAGTTATCACCCCCAGAAGTACCGAACTCAGACTCAGACGAGTTGGAACCTGATTCTGACTCATCAAATTCGGTGGAATCAGATTCCGGCTCATTACCTGACCCGGTGCTGCTTGACAAAAATCCCTCCTTGTACTGCCAGATGAGAGAGGGTGCGATGGATGCATCCAAAATGTCTGATGGTAGGCCCGCAGCCGTTTTATTCCCGATCATGAACACCGAGAAGTTATCCCCCAATCACTTCTGTTCGATCGGAGGATCTGAAAGTAGACAAGCTAGTGCTGCCCTCATTTCAATTTTAGCACTCTTGGAATCCACATTTTTACATTGCTCAACTTCAGCTGATGGGTCTGTCTGCTCCTCAGCAACATCATCCCCAGATAATTGCAGGTCGAAGAAAATCTCAAAACCTGGCACGCGCTTCCCCTCCGCATTCAACCATGGCTCTAGGAAGCCACAAAATGGAAAATCCTCCCCCTCCTAGATGAAGCGTCCGTTTAGGGTACCCTGAATGGGTCGGTGCATTAACTCATATGACTTCCTTGCCTTCTTCGCTCTGGCTCTCCTAGCCATCTCCTTACCTTTCCTTACCCAATCCTCTTTGGTGGGCAGATAACCCAAGCCAAAGGTATGCGGGTTGTGTGAAACTTCGGCCGATACTGCGATGTCTTTCCGGCCACTTTTTCCCAATCCCATCCCGAGGATGTGTTGAAGCTTGTTCATGAGGTATATTGATTGTGCGCTGACATACACCCCTTCATCAACAGCCAAGATGTTTTGCACGACTCGAGCCTTAGCTAGAGTAAACCCCGATAAGAACACATCCTCCGTGCCGTGCTCGATTTCCAAGACTGGTGTAGACACCTCCGACGGTGGATGGATTGACGAGTTTCCAAAAACTATAGCTACCCCCTTCCCGTGAGGGTATTTCAACATCTGGTGTAAGGTGGAAGAAACTGCCTTTACCTGGTGTAACCACGGTCGCCCCAAAAGTAGATTAAAGGTTGCGGAAACATCCAAGACATGGAAATCGATCTCGTGTTGTCCTGGACCAACCTGGGTCTGAATTTTGACAGTCCCCATCACCTCCTTGCTTGTGTTATCATACGCCTGGATCACCTGGGCAGTTGGCACGAAGTCCGCGGGCTTTAACCCAATTGCATATGCCGTCCTCGACGGGCACACATTAATGGCGGATCCCGTGTCGACAAGAACCACTGGTACCCACTTGCCTCTACATTCCACAGAGATGTAGAGAGGTTTGTTGTGATCTGTGCCCTCAGGCGGTAGTTCTTTATCAGAAAAGGTCAATGTCGGGGAACCTCCTCCCGGAAAAACCAATCCAACTAGCTGCTCTGGCGTGGTGTCTATTGAGAGTTTGGCCTTGTCCATGGCTGAAAGGACAGCCTGTCTATGTACTCGAGAAGCCATAAGCAGTCCCCAGATGGAGATGTCTGCTTGTATCTTTTTCAACTGTTTCAACGCAGCCTCTTCTTCGAGTTGCTTCTCTTTCTGTTTCTCTGCCTCTTTGTCCTTCCCGGACGCCTCTGGCTGATCTAGGTGTGGGGGCTTGAAATACCACCCACTCCTGGTCATATGGTCAACTTCACCAATGTACCGGGTATCATCCGGTTGATTGCTTCCCCAGTCCTCATCCGTGTGGGCAAGACATAGATCATCGTCCTCCCACCACATTCCATCGGCAGCTAACAGACACCTGTCCGGCTCCGTTACCACTGTCCTTGTACTCACAGTACCTTCTGTCCATGTGTTCGCAGCACCCTCTGTTCTTGTGCACACAACACTCTCAGTTCCCACAGGGGCCTTGGCTTTTCCGGCTCTTTCAGAGTCTCCAATTCCTTCCCGTTCTAGCTGTGTCAATGTAGTCTGTTGTTCAACATCTCTTATAGTCAAAATGCCCAGATCCCGAGCGAAATTCTCAGTACCGGCGCTCTCCGGTGATGTATTCTGATCTCCGGCCCTTTCGGCCACAATTGATGTCCTTGCCCCTGGAGGGCCCTTTTCCAACTGAGATTCTTCAACAATATCTGGTTGGTCGTCAAGCCATCCTGTGATCTCTGCTGACGCCTCAAAATCAAACCAGTTGACTGTCGTGTCCCTCGGATCTTGTTCGTTGAAAATCTGGAGGTCAGATGTCCCCTTCCAGAACTGCTAAGTCCTCTATCCTCTGATCAAGTCCGTCCCTCTGTAGTATGCAAATTTCTGCCCCTACCGGCAATTCCACATTTGGCCTAATTTGCCCCGCTGACGTAATGTAGCCACTCGGGTTGTACATCTCCTCAGCAAAGCTCCCAAATTTCTCAGTCCCTGAATCCACTGTACCACTCTCCTCCAAAATCATCCCTATTCTGTCTTCGACAGCCACCACCATTGGTTCGGGTTGGGTTCGGGAGATGTCCAACATGCACAAGTCGGTGCTGTCATGAAGGAACACCTCTGGCTTGGGTAGGTGAGATGGGGTGATATATATGCTGGGGTCATATGACATGACCCCGGTCTGGATAAAGTTGATGTGTTTGGGAGGTGGAGCTTGGTTGTGTGGTGGGAGAGGGTTGGTTGTGACATTGGGTTTCTCTGGAGGCACGATCACCCTGTTGTCGATGAGATCCTGAATCTCATGACGTAATCTATAGCATTGGTTGGTGTCATGACCGTGTTGTTGGTGAAACGCGCAGTACTTCACCGGGTTGTGGGAGGGGGGAAGTTTTTCTGGCAATGGCCGCGGCTCCAGGGGCTTCAAGTGCCCTTTTTTGATTAAAACCCCCAAAGCTTTGGACAGGGGCATATATAGTGGGGTGAAGGCTTTTTGGCTCTTGGGTGCGTATCTGGCTGCTTGTGAGCTACTACCGGACGCGCCGGAGAATGGTGTAGCCGCAAGGGTTCTTGGGGGAGTGGTGGTGACCATGCTTACTTTTGAAGCTCTGGCAGTTGTGGTGTTGCTTGTGCCTGTATTGTTGTTGCGGTTGAAGGTTCTTCTGGGTTGTTCTCTGTCTTAGTCAATCAGGCCCTGCTTCAAGGCATCCTCGATCTGTACTCCCATCTCATGCAGATTTGAAAAGGTAGGGAAGGGGAGCATGATCATTTTGTACATTAGTTTGGGTTGGAGGTTGCGCACAACCAACCGTATTTGATCCTTATCCGTCGGCCTTATGGTCATCATTGAGGCCTTGGCCCTCCAGCGGGTTACGAATTCAGAGAAACTCTCTTTAGGCTCCTGCCTTGTTGTCTCGAGATCATGGGTTGTAATCTCGATTTACGTGTTATAGGAGTACTGTGCAATGAAAGCCTCAGCCATCTCATCCCAGTTCCGCTTGACATCGTCTTCTAATTTTGCGTACCAGATGGCCGCCACACCCGACAGGGTCCGGCCAAACAATGAAAGCTTTTGTAGTCTGGTGAGGCCCATCGGCCTTAGTATGTTCGAAAACAAACGTAGATGCACCATGGGATCCTCGGACCCGTTAAAGTGGTCGATTTGTGGCATCTTGAACCGATCTGGCAGTGTCACAGCCGCGTCGGTATACCCGTCCTCAATGTCTGGGATGGATTTTACCCCTTGGGACTTCTTGAACAACTTTTCAAGCTTGTTCAACTTCAATGCAGTAGGGTCCACCTCGAACTCAAAGGGAGAGTCCGGTTGATTGATAGGCGTAGGTGCCTTGGATAGTTGAGGTAGAATCAAGGGTGGAGCCAGCCCTATTGGGAGGTCAGTATCCTCCTGGGCATTCTGGACGTTCGCCGTCTCCTCAGGTATTGGGACTCTTGGTGGAGGAGGAGCCTGGTGTGAAGCAGATGCTCAGGTTTGCTATTGTAACCGTGTAATTAGCTCTGCCTGTTGGGCCATTACAACGGCCCGCTGTTTAGCAAATTTTTCTTGACGAACAGTGTCCCCCTGCATGGCTTTCATGCTCTCCTGGAGCTGACGGACCATTTCTTCCATCCCTGACATACTGCCCTGATCTATTTGAACTACCGGTATGTCTATCTCTGTAGTAGACTCGGAAACCTCAACCTGACTGTTCGAAGACTACTGATCTGGCAACCTCTTCTCGGATACACTGTGTCTTCTCGACCTCCGTTTGATAATCGGGGGTAAGGAATAAAACACTGGTTGTCCATCGACCAGATCCTCAGATTGATTGAGTCGACGACCTCTAATCCAGAGTGCTTGGGGAATATCTGCTTGGTTTGAAGCAATTGTGCTAAACTACCCCTAGCAAAAGATAAATAAAGCAATAATAAGGAAGTAAATAACCAGACAAACGGACAGCATAACAGCGTAAATAAACACACAACACGCAGTTGGGTATCACAACACACAGTTGATAAGCTGAATAGACTGTTCTCAAATACTGATTATTGTTCCCCAAATCACTGCCCCCAAAATTGAATCTGAAACCCGCAGACAACTGATTCCCAAAATATTAAACTGGTGCCCGCAAGCCTGATACCCAAACTTGTAAACTGATACGTGCGTTCCTGTAGAGACACACTCTAAAAGCACATAGCAAACAAGTGAGAGCCAAAACACCCCTATGTTGGGATAGGATTTTCCTATCCTAGTTTCGTCAAGAACTAGGGTTTCACTATGCACGTAGCGGTTTCAAACAACCTACAATCGGGTAAGCAACATGTCCTAGTTTGGAATGGCCACTATGGATTCCGATATGCACTAGGTCGAATGGTCAAAAAGGGTGCCCCGGTAAAAATTGCGGTTTGTGTTCCCATCGTGGCAGAGCCCGTAACCGGTCAGCCTTAAGGCACGCTTCTCAAAGCGAGCCTCTGGCAAACCGTTCAAGAACAGGTGGAAAACACTATGACTTAGGCACACCAATGCAAATGCAATGCAAAGAAATACATAAGCGTAGTCAAAACAAGATATCATGAATTCGAGTCAAGTTCTCTAATTCCCCAGCGAAGTAGCCAGAAACTGTAGACGTCCCCAAACGTCTCGGGAGGGAATCCCATTTTGTTCATTTGGGGCTCACTACAGTTCGGACTCAATGTCACAGTTCTTAATCTGATCTCGCAAAGTGCAATGTAAGATTGATAAATCACCAAAGAGTCCAAGTCCGGCAAATCGTTTTGGAAAATAGATTTTTAGAAAGAAGTGCCAAACATGGACTGCTTTGCTAGATACAGAGTCGCCACCTAAATATTTTGTTTTGTGGGGAATTTAGGAAACCCTGACTCGTGCCTAAGGCCACGTGTCCGTCATCACCAAACTTGCCTCGGCTCGGGAACTTGGGTACGATTGGGGAAGGTCATTTCACGAGCACCCCTGCTCACGCGATCAAAGATCGGCCTCTACTAACCATGATATCGAGTTTTGAAAACATTATGTGCTCTTATTCTGGTTATTAGCCTAGAATTATTATGTAATGCACACAACATACAAGTATAGACTGGATCGTTTGAGTTGGAACAAAACATTGCATGCCCGTTTATTTTGAAAATGGATTGAAATTTGCTACTCACAAGTAGGCTAAAACACGGGTTTCGACGAATTATTCCAACTCAAGTAACCCAACCTTCACCCACAAACATTCAGGCAGTTATATCATGTAAGCAAATAGCCTCATGGCAAGCATGCTATCATGGCAGTCACTCATACGCATGCAAGGATGCTAAAGCATAAAAGCTTCCCTAGTACTCTGAGCCAAAACAAGAAACTAGTTAGTAATCATGCATGATCCTAGTTCATGTTAGCAATGGCTAATGCAACGCATGCAAAATGCAACTAAGATGGGCTCGGCTACCCTAAGAATGGCATGTGAAATGCGACAACTCGATACACGTATTCACGTTGGAATTGAAACACAATGTAGTTAGCATGATGCGCCGAGCCCAGTGCATGCAAAACAAATGAATGATGTAAACATGCGAGCATAAGTATGCTAATTGAAACATGTCCTAAACTAACCATCAAAAGCTAGCAAATAAAAGGGAGAAAAGCGTGGGGTTGGAAGACATTCACACACGCACGCACACTTATTACAAATTCGCCTTCTCGACGGAGAGTCCGAATAAATAATACAGACCAAATAAATAATCAACTACTCTAGCTAATTAAATATTACAGAACTCTAACTAATTAAACAAATTAATTAGAAAAGGAGGTGGCCGCAGTCCTGCCTCGGAATGATGGAATGATGCGTGCTCGATCCCTCGCTCGGAAACCCGTTGCCATGCTTCTGTTGCCTCTGTTTGCACTGTTCTATATTTCTGAGAATTGTGAACATCTTAAAGTTGCTTCTGAACCACCCCATGCACACTTTGGGATGCCATCGGCCAAGAGAGAACAACACCGGCCATGGGGATGTGGCCATCGGCCAAAAATTGGATCACTAGCTAGACACTGATGGTCGGTCGGCACTAAAAGTGGTCGGCTAACCATTTCTTCCTGCAGAACACTGGTTTTGCTGCAACAGAGGACAGACAGTGCATGGCATAGAATTTGCAAGCCAAATGTATGCATGACCACCCTCCCTATCATGCCATGAACTCAAGGGAGTATGGCTCTCGACCCTCGGGCCACCAATCACGCATTTCAATGCATGATGGCCAAAGGTGTCAAAGGTGCATGTTAATGTAAAATGAATGCAACAAAACACATGAATGCCTAGAACTCTATCATGCTTGGATCAAGAGTGTCGGCGACCGAGGAGTGAGACGTATTTCGTCACTTTAAGTACGAACACACCTCATTCCTTAGGTTTGGTTTGACACCCCAAACCAAACACAATGCAATGCATGTATGCAATATGGCTCAAATATACAAAATGGCTCAAGTATGCAATATGGGGCTAAGTTAGCAAAGCATGCCAAATGCAATGCAGCCTAAACATGCAAATGTACAATGTGCTAAGAATGCAAGATACAATGCAATACGGCCTAACATGCAAGCTAAGCTAATGTAACAAGAACATGCAAACATGATATAGTGCAAGCATACAAATGATGTAACAAGATACAACATGCCAAACATGCAACTATGTACCAAGATGGGCTTAAACCGAAATGGGAGGCCTCAGCCATGCCCCAAAACAGTGGCCAAAATACCAAAACTAAGGCACCAATATGGAAGATAAACATGCACACATGTTGGTTCCTCAACTAGGCCACAATGCACAACCTTCAAACATGAGTGAGATGTGATAAATATGAGGATATGACATTACAATAAACTCTAAAATCACATGAAGAATGATGCCAAATCGACTACACAATGCAAACATGGCATGTTAATGGAGTTAAAGCTCAAAACTAGCTACGGGACTTGAACCATGACTATGTCAACCAAGCCCCAAATGGTCAAAGCAACCAAAATAGTCCCGAGGCAGACCAAAATGAAGCTAAAACTCATATGGAATAAAGCCAAAACATGCTATAGAGAAGGGCATAAAACAAGACGCATACAAGGCCCAAAAGGGCAAATGCACTACACCTCTTACAACCGAACATGACATGACTTAGGCAAATGAAAACAGAGTTATGGCATGTTAAAACCGACCCAAAAACCTACTTAGATGGCCTCTAAATGATCTAAACATGATAGCATGCATAATGACCTAAACGCGGAGGATAAGGCATTAACTCTTCAAAGCATGGAAAGGATGGAAAATGCAAGCATACAAGCATGAGACATGGACTGAAATAACATGATAAGTGATTCCAAATCACTGAAATGGCCCAAGTAAAACATGCTAAAGACTCATACACCCAAGGTCAACACGCTAGATTACATGGTAGCTATGTAAAACAATGCAAGCATGACCAAAAGGACCAAAATCAGAGCTTTAACATGTCATAATAAGGCCAAAAGCTTCAAGGAATCAAGCCAAAATATGTAAGCATGATAGTCTAAATGCTAGACACATGTTTAAGGCAAACAAAGGGATTACAAGGCATGTATATGATGCATGTAAGGAACCATTAAACCAACTCAAAACAGAGGTATAAGATGACAAAATAACACCAAATACCCACTAAAATGATGCTAGAAACAACTAAACATGCATGCTCCCATATTAAGCCAATAGTACAAGCAAATGAGACAAAAGGGGAGAGGGGTGTCCCTCCCCTATACATGACCTCAAAACCATTTCTCCACTACTGAAAATCCTCTAGATTTCAGTAGTGAGAAGGTCGAAATAAAGGGGTCCCAAAGCTCAAAGAGAAAGCCACAAAAATAGGCCAAACAAGGCCTAAGAGGGGGTGGACAACCCCAAACACAAAAGAGACCTTAATGAAACATCATAAACATGAAAAATCAGACCTTTTATCAATTATACACAAAGCTCAAAACAGCATGCAAGATAGGTTAAAAGCTTGTACAAAAATGGAGAATATAAAGCAATAGAGCTCACCCTTGAAGAACACTTCAAGAACACCAACCCCAGCCCTTTCCTCTGATCAAAACCAACCTAAAAAATTTGAAACCAGTCCCTTAACACCTTAGTAACCGAAGTATGGTGTAACACTAGGTGCCTTAGTGCAAAAATAGGAACAAAAACACACTTTTGAACACTAATACACACACAATCTAGAGAGAGGGGGAGATATAGAGAGAAAGTGGTATGTGTGATATATATCTCTGATTTTTGCTCAACCCCTCTAAAGGAGAAGGGAGGCCCTCTTTTATAGAACAAAAAGGGCCTAAGCGTCTTGGAGAAGCTAAGACAAAGGGGTCAAGCTTCCTCAAGAAACTAGAACAAAGGTTCAAGCTTCTTGGGGAAGCTAAGGAAAAGGTCCAAGCTTCTTGGGGAAGCTAAGGCAAAGGGTTCAAGCTTCCTCAAGAAGCTAGAGCAAAAGGGTGCAAAGGGTGCAAATCCTCCATACACGTGTATGGAGGATAGGTATGTGTGCTCCAGCTGGCACAACTGGCATGCAAAATGCTTGGAAAAGGCAAAAAAGAAGTCCCGGCTAGAAAATATGGCCAATTGATTAAACAAACGGCCGGCCGACCAAAAACAATGCCGACCGGCCTCACCAATGGCGGTAGCAACAAAACAGGGCTGGTGGCCTCAACCTAAGGCCGGTGAGGTGTGGAGATGACCAACAAGCCATTCTTTGCCCTCAGAAGTAAAAACAAACAAGTTCTTGGTTGACAACCATGCACAGAACGGGCAAGTTAAGAGATCTTGAGGCAAGGCGCGCGGCCGAGACCTTCGGTAACTCAAAACGAACACGAACATGGATGATCATCGAGTGTTCAAACGATGACGTCCAAGTCTTGAGGACAGTAAAAAATGGGGTGTCTACACACACAAATTTGACACCTTTCCTTGTCAACCTGGTCAAATGTACGGCTAGTCTAGAGAAGTCCCTTACAAAACGACGATAATACCTGGCTAATCCCAAGAAACTTCGGATCTCATAAACATTTTTAGGTTGTTCCCAATCCTACACTAAGACATCTATCTTCGAAGAGTCCACTATTTCTCCTTCTCTCGACACTACATGCCTTCAAACGCTTCACTTCGATTAACCAAAACTCGCATTTCTCAAATTTGGCACACAATTGGTGCTCCCTTTGCAATTCAAGCACTAATCGCAAGTGGTTCTCATGTTCCCCGTCAGAGGCCGAATAAATCAAGATGTCGTCCACAAAGACGACCATGAAGCGGTCTAAGAATTCTCAAAAAACTCAATTCGTCAAATCCATAAAGGAAGCAGGCGCATTGGTCAAACCAAAAGGCATTACAAGGAGTTTATAGTGGCCATAATGCGTGCAAAAGGCCGTCTTCTGGATGTCCTCCTCCCGGACTCTCAACTGATTGTACCCTGACCTCAAGTCTATCTTCGAGAAGCAACGAGACCCTCTAAGTTAGTCAAATAAATCATCTATTCTGGGTAGATGATATTTGTTCTTAACGGTAACTCGATTCAACTTGTGGTAATCAATATATAGCCGTAATGACCCATCTTTCTTCTTTGTAAAGAGTGCCGGCGCTCCCCAAGGTGATGTACTAGGGCGAATGAAGCCCTTATCTAAAAGTTCTTGGAGTTGAATCTTCAACTCATACAATTTGGCGGGTGCAAATCTATACGGTGTCATGGAATCAGTGCCATGGAAATCGGTGTTGTGCCAGGCACTAAGTCAATGGAGAACTCGATCTCCCGGTGGGGTGACAAACTAGTAAGAACTCATGATATCTTGTTTTGACTACACTTATGTGTTTCTTTGCATTGTATTTGCATCGGTGTGCCTAGGACAACGTGTTTGCCGTCTGCTATTCCTGAACGGTTTGCCTGAGGCTCGCTTTGAGAAGCGTGCCATAAGGCTGACCGGTTACGAGCTCTGCCACGATGGGAACACAAACCCCGGTTTTCACCAGGGCACCCTTTTGACCATTCAACCTAGTGCATATTCGGAATCCATAGTGACCATTCTAAGCTAGGACAGGTTGCTTACCTGATTATAGGTTGTTTGAAACCGCTGCGTGCGTAGTGAAACCCTAGCTCCTGACAAAATAAGACAGGGAAACCCTACCCCTAACATAGGGGTGTTTTGGCTCTCACTTGCTTGTTATGTGCTTTTAGAGTGTGTCTCTACAAGGAATGCGTGTATCAGTTTGCAAGTCTGGGTATCAGGCCTGCAGGCATCAGTATTTGGAAGAATCAGTTTTACCTAAGGGTATCAGTTTACAGGGTAGAATTTTGGGCAGAATTCTGTAGGGAGCGCAGTCATTCAGCTTCGCTCATGATGGTTTTGGTGAAATCAGGCTGAGATGCTGTCTGCTTTCTTTTTTGCTAAGTAGTCTTGGAACCATAGCTTCAGAAGGGTCTGATATCCCTCAGGTACTCTGGACTTGTGTTGTTATGTGATCAGGAGATGAACCACCTGCAGGCGGCACTCAGTTTACTCCAGATGTGGCGTATGGCACACACTGTTTTGAGAATTTGTGAATGTTGGTTTTTGTACTTTCTGACTTGGGTATTGAGTCTGTCTTGTTGTATTGAGTTAAACTTGTCGAGTCTGTCTTGTTGTATTGAGTCAGTCTTGTTGTATTAAGTCAGTCCTGTGGAGTCTGTCTTGTTGTATCGAGTCAGTCCTGTTGAGTCTGTCTCGTTGTATCGAGTCTTGTTGTATCGAGTCAGTCCTATTGAGTCTGTCTCGTTATATCGAGTCAATCTTGTTGAGTCTGTCTTGTTGTATCGAGTCAATCTTGTTTTGTTAGAGTCGAGTGATTCCGGGGGTGTTCCCTCGGGCATCACTGTTTTGTTTTGTGTTTGTCATTTTGCTTTCTCTTGAGTCTGTTTTTGTCTTGGAGCCAGTTACGCCAGAAGTTATGAATGGAACAGCAGTGAATTTTCACACTCTTGTGTTTGCTTCTGCCTTGCACCTGTTGTGCCAGCAAATTTGAGTGAAACGGCAGTCCATCTCACCTGCTCTTCTACACCTTTAAATCATTGCATTGACCTAAGTTTTTCAAAACTTTTTGAACACTGCGGTGAAAACAAAGAGGAAGGAATTCCTCGGGTTTTGCAAAATTTGATCAACTAAGAGAAAGAGAGGCGTGCTAAGCCTTTAATGAATGAGATCATGCTTGATAGTGTGAGTACTGAGAAGGATCCTAGCTTGATCTAGAGTGGTTCTACATCGTCTTCCGTGCGAGCGATTAGTCGCTTTCTTAAAAGATTTCAAAAAAAAAAAAAATGTTTTGTGCTGTCTTGCGAAGACCTGTGTGGAATCGCTCTTGAGATTGTGCAGCTTAGGATCGCTCTCAGCCTCGAAACTTGATCCATTGCTTTCAAACCTTGAACTCGGACTTAGAATGTTCAACAGTCAACCACAATATGAAGCCTGTGTGGCCAGATTCGAAGCAGCCCTCGAACTAGAGGCAGGGAAGTTAGATCAAGAAGATCAAATGTCATCAACAGAAGCTTGTGAAGCTAGATCAGAAGCAACCCTCGAACTAGGGGCAAAAATGTCAAAGGCGCTTGAAGGGCCAAAGACGAAGACTGGCAAGAATGCCAAATCCCAGAAGGGAGGAAAGAAGAAAACATTGCGGAAGGACAACTGAGTTCCTACCCATAACACTAGGTGCAGATTCAGCCCCCCTTTGGATGGACTCTTGCATCATCAGCAAACAGCAGCCACTCTCCTGGATTCAGATGACTTCAGGATCTCAAAACCATTTGACATGGACAAAGCTACACTTTTACCCTTGAGAGGCTCGCTAGGCTGAAAACCTGGAAGGGCGACCCAAGCAAAAGTTAGAGCAAGAAAAAGAAGAAAAGAACAAGAAAAAAGAAAAAAAAGAAGAAATGCAAAGATAAAAAAAAATGAAATGAAAAAAGAAAAGAAGAAAAGAAGAAAAGAAATGAAAAGAAAAGAAGAACAGAGCTCGCAAGGTTGAAAACCCGGAAGGGCGGCCTTGGCAAAAGTTAGAGCGCAAAAGGAGAGGTTAAATACACGAGTGTACCTTAACCTCGAACTACGTAAGGCTTGATTCCCATGTTTGGGATACGTAGGCAACTTCATTCTGAAGTCCAGCCGCTAACACTTCTACAATTGATTGTGTCCATGTAATGGTTTTTGATCGTCTTTGCCTTCTCTATATCCAAGAGTTTGGTTGTGTTCGTCACTCTGAGGACTGACTACAATGCACTGTGGTGCCATTCAAACAAGGGGCAACATTCTGTTGCCATTCAATGCGCTGCGGTGCCATTCAAACAAGTGGTAACTTTCTGTTGCCATGCAGTGCCGTTCAAGCAAGGGGTAATTTTCCATTGTCATGGATCCGAGGTTGCGCATCTCAAAAGCAGGTTCCGTGCTCGTTGAGCAGTGTCTAATTTGCAAAAATAGTTTTTGAGAATTTTTACTGAGGTTGACTAATTCTCTCGAAAATTATCCCATTTTTTCCAAAACTGGACCATTTCTTGGACCCAAAAAAGGGAAAATTTTCAGTGCTCATAGCTTGACTTGCATGATTTTAAATTAGAAAATTGAACAAGCGTGTTAATTTAACTCTCATTTTGGTCAAAATTGTTTTAGTAGAAAACAAAACAAAAAAATGGTCAAAATGATGAACTAGGGGCACAGTTGAGTTAGGTGTTCTGTCTTTTCCCCGTTGACAATGCATTTGCCAGAATGGGCACCATACTTGCCAAGAAGGGCACCTTGTTCGCCAGAAAGGGCACCACTGAAGCTAACCGCAAAAGGGCAGAAAGCTCTCACATCCTCCAAACAACGAGGTATCAAGCCAAGTGCGAAGCACGAGCTGGAATGGATCAAGATATTCCACTCCCTCATATGGACAGATCTGATTACGTCCAAACTCCCCGACAAAGCATCATCAACCGATGTCAGCAGCAGATTCGCTACACACCCAGTTGTAGCACAGCCTCTCTGTGGGAGAAACTCACTGTTGTGAACAAGAATGAGAGTCTGGTAGCATACTAGGGGTACGAACTCGCGACTTACTGTTTATTCATCAACTACCCAGGGGAGGGATTAAAAATGAGAGATTGAATAATAGAGAGATGTGTGATGAGAGGAAAAGTGAGAAAAGGGCTTTTTTTTCCAGAAAAACAGAGCTTGAGGGCCGAGTGATATGAGAATCACAAATGAGAAAGGGTGGGGAACAATACCCAAAGAAACAAGCTCCCTGTGCACGTTTGTATGTCGTATCTTTTGTTTTGTTTGTCTCAAATCTTGTTTTGAGTCATTCCGAGCGTGTCTCGTTGTGTTCAGGTTATTTTACCTTTGTTTTCCATTTTTGAGTCGTTTTGGCTGTGGTCAGTTGTAGGCTCAATACCCGGTCGAGAACTCATTCTCAATTTCAAAAATGAATCATTTTGTGCTTAGAGTGCTGTGTCATTCTCCACATTAGTGCAAAACAAGATTTGTTCTTTCATAAAAACCGCAGTGTTCAACCCAGGTCATGTGAGAATAGTAAAACCAAGACCTATCTGAAGCTATATAGGTTCCAGACTGCAAAGCAAAAAAAAAGAGGGAAAATCGGAGCATCTGAGTTTGTTTCACATTCCGTGATTGTATTCCGGATGCACCTCCTCAGGCCTTGTTAATGCTACCGAAGTATGAGTGCGCCTCTACCTCAAGTGTAAGCCTGCTTCAAGTCAGAATGGCAGTCCAAGCAGCACATGTGGTCTTCACATGCAGATGTCATCTCTTGCCAATATGAATAGGGTGTGCCCTTTTCAAGCTGAGTGTGTTGCAAAGTCTTCTGAGAGGTATTTCGGAGGCACCAGAGTACATGTTTGATGCCCCTCTATTGCATAGGATGTGCACTTTCATATACACTTTTGTTACATGCGTGCCGCGCATCGTTATGATTCATGCATAGAATATGCTTGCTTTCGATTCCGTATAGAATATGTTTGCTTTCGATTCTGCATAGAATATGCTTTGGTTTCAATGTTGCATAGAATACGCTTGTCTCATGCACAAAATATGTCTTCAATATTGCATAGAATATGCTTTCCATGTTGCATAGAAAATGCTCCCATACTTGCATAGAAAATGCATTTTATCGCACTTCTTTTGTGCACCTCACTCGCACTGTCTTGCGCACCTTACCTGCACTTGTTAGTGCATTGCATTGTTCGCGCTTTCTTGTGCATCTTACCTGCACTTGTTAGTCCATTACATCGCGCTATCTTGCGCACCTTACCTGTACTTGTTAGTGCAATGCATCGCATTGTTTTGTGCATTTAATCTACATCGCACTGTCTTGTGTACCTGTATTGCATTATCTTGCACACCTCTTTAACCTGTGCTGTCACGCATGTTACTTGCATTGTCATGCACCTCTTTACTTGCGTTGTCACTCACACTTCACTTGTATTGTTATGCACCCATTCCTCCTGCATTGTCATGCACTGATTCGCTTGCATTGTTATGCATCGTTCCACCTGCATTGTTATGCACGTTTCACTCGCATTGTTATGCACCCTTTCAATTGCATGGTTTTGCACGATCTCTTCCTTTTCGAAACACCGGGATATGTCCCTATGTTTCTCCTTCCTTCTGAAACATCGGGATACATCCCTATGTTTCTCCTTCCATTCTGAAACACCAGGATGCGTCCCTATGTTTCTCCTTCTTTTTGAAATACCGGGATACGTCCCTATGTTTCTCCTTTCTTTTAAAACACCGGGATACGTCCCTATGTTTCTCTTTTCTTCCGAAACACCGGGATACGTCCCTATGTTTCTTTTTCCTTCCAAAACACCGGGATATGTCCCTATGTTTCTCCTTTCTTTTGAAACACCGGGACACGTCCCTGTGTTTCTCCTTCTTTTCTGAAACACCGGGATACGTCCCTATGTTTTCTCTTCTCATTCCAAAACATCGGGATACGTTCCTATGTTTCTCCCTCTTTGGTTAAGAGCATTCGGAATACGTTCCAATGCTTGAACCATTCTGAAACACTGGGATACGTCCCTATGTTTCTCTCTCTTTGGTTAAGAGTATTCGGAATACGTTCCAATGCTTGAACCAATCTGAAACACTGGGATACCTCCCTATGTTTCTCCCTCTTTGGTTAAGAGCATTAGGAATACGTTCCAATGCTTGAACCATTCTGAAACACTGGGATACGTCCCTATGTTTCTCCCCCTTTGGTTAAGAGCATTTAGAATACGTTCCAATGTTTATACCTTTTCGAAACACCGGGATATGTCCCTTTGTTTCTCCCCCTTTGGTTAAGAGCATTTGGAATACGTTCCAATGCTTATACCTTTCCGAAACACCGGGATATGTCCCTATGTTTCTCCCCCTTTGGTTAAGAGCATTTGGAATATGTTCCAATGCTTATACCTTTCCGAAACATCGGGATATGTCCCTATGTTTCTTCCTCTTTGGTTAAGAGCATTTGGAATACGTTTCGATGCTTATACCTTTCCGAAACACCAAGATATGTCCTTATGTTTCTCCCTTCTTGGTTAAGGGCATTTGGAATACGTTCCGATGCTTATACCTTTCCAAAACACCGGGATATGTCCCTATGTTTCTCCCTCTTTAGCTAAGAGCATTTGGAATACGTTCCTATGTTTGAACCATTCCGAAACATCGGGATATGTCCCTATGTTTCTCCCTATCCCCTTTCCTCACACGATTTCAGCGTGTTTGGAATTCATCTTAGGTTGTATTGTCATGCACACCTCTTCACTTGCGTTGTTACGTGCATTCCGCTTGCATTGTTATGCACGCTCCTTTTCAAAACACCGGGATATGTCCCTATGTTTTCCCCTTTTTTTTTAGAGCATTTGGAACATGTTTCAATGCTTGTGCCACTCTTTTTCCTTTCGCGTGCAACGCGACGGAATCTTGTTTGAGACCTCAGGTGTCCCCAATGGTCGCTCTTAGTCTTTCCTGCATGGCACATGGTTGAGATTGTATGACTCTCTTACATCCTTTCTACATTGTAATGTAGTTTGGTTTTCGCTTGCTTAAAACTGTCGCATGTTATGCTTCGTTAGAGCTTTCTTTGCATGATCATAAGTTATGCTCAGCTTTGTTCATTGTCTTGCATTTTGTCCCTGCCTTCGGGCGCATATCTTTATCTGTAGCTTGTATGCTTTGTCTAAGTCTTCGGCCTTGTAAAAAACGGGTCGTCTCTGGACTTTGACATTCACTCCCGTCATTGTTATGACTTTCGAGTTCTGTCAAAGAGGGGCAACTGTATACACCCCATTTTGACCGTCCTCAAGACTTGGACGTCATCGTTTGAACACTCGATGATTATCCATGTTCGTGTTCGTCTTGAGTTCTCAGAGGTTTCGGCCGCGCGCCTTACCTCAAGACCTCTCGACCTGTTTATTTTGTGCTTGGTTGTGGACCAAACACTTGTGTTTTTTGCTTCTAAGGGCAGAGAATGGCTTGTTGGCCATCCCCACACCTCACCGGCCATGGCTTGAGGCCACCGGCCCTGTTTTCTTGCTACCGGCCAAAGGTGTTGGCCGGTCGGTAATGTTTTTGGTCGGCCAGCCATTGTTTTGATCAATCGGCCACTTTTTTGGCCGAGACTTTTTCTTGAGGAGGTTTGAACCTTTTGAACCCTTTTTTTAGCTTCTTGAGGAAGTTTGAACCTTTTGAACCCTTGGTTTTAGCTTCTTGAGGAAGCTTGAACATTTTGAACCTTTGTTTTAGCTTCTCCAAGAAGCTTGAACCTTTTTAGCTTCTCCAAGAAGCATTGACCCTTTTGCTCTAGCTTCTCCAAGAAGCTTGACCCTTTTGTTTTGGCTTCTTAGAGAAGCTTGAACCCTTTGCTTAGCTTCTTGAGGAAGCTTGACCCTTTTGCTCTAGCTTCCTCAAGAAGCTTGGCCCTTTTGCTATAAGCTTCTAAGAGAAGCTTGGCCTCTTTGCTTCAAGCTTCTCCAAGAAGCTTGGACCTTTGTTCCTCTATAAAAGAAGAGCTCCTCTTCCATTGCAAGGGTTCCAAAAAAATTTTGCTAAGACAAACAATATACATCTCTCTATTTTGAGCTCCAAATTGCTTGGTTCTTGGCCCCTTTGCACACCAACTCTTAGCCTAACACCTCCATCATCAACCTAAGCATCTTGGAGGCCATTTTCAGAGGCTAAGGGACTGGTTTTTGGTCCAAGAACCTGCTGGTTTCGCAGCTGTGCATCAAGGGTGAGAAACACCCTCTTTATTCCCCATTTTTGCATAGACTTTTAGCTTATCTTTCATGCTGTTTTGAGCTTAACTTATAATTGATAAAAGTTCTGTTTTTGCATGCTTTTGAAGTTTGTTTAAGTTCACTTTTGTGTTTGGGGTTGTTTACCCCCTCTTAGGCCTTGTTTAGCCTCATTTTTGTGCCTTTTTTGTGAGCTTTGGGACCACCTTGTATTGGCCCTCTCACCACTGAAATCCAGAGGGATTTTAGTGGTGGGGATGGTGTTTTGAGGTCCTAAGAAGGAGAGGGGTGATCCTCTCCTTTGTTGTCTTGTTTACTAGCATATTTGGCCTTCCAAAGGGGCCTACATTTGTACACTTCTTGAGCATGTTTCAGGCCTTTTTTAGTGAGTTTTAGAGCCTGCATAACCCTTTTCCAGAGTTAGTTTTTCCATGTTAGATGTCCTTCTTGCATGTGTAGAACAACCCCTTGCATGGCCTTCCAAAGGAGCACTTCATTCTAGCATGTATTGGACACATTTCAGTGGGTATTTGGTCATATTTTGGCATGCCATGAATCTTTTTTTGGCTGGTTTAGTGGCCCCTTGAATGCTTCATATACATGTAGTGTAATCCATGCTTACTAGCCTATGTTGCATGTTGTTTTGGCCCTCCATTCTAGCATGTTTTGGCCATACACCAAACATGTTTTGTTCATATTTTGGGCTACCTTAGCTCTATTTTTAGGCCTCTTGGTCGATTGGTGCTTGCCATGCATGCTTGTAGTGTAATAGCCATGCTTAGCTTTGAGTTTTGAAGCCTATTGCATGCTTATATCGAGGTGTTTGCATGTTTTAGTATCATTGCATATGATATTTCAGAGCTTATACTTGTGCCATACTCCCCTATTTTCCATGCTTTAGATGTGTTTGAGAGTTGTGCTTGTATGCCCCATTTATGAGCCTTTGCATGAGCTTCATTTAAATGCATTTCGAGCCACCATCTCATATCATTTTGCCACGGTTTTTGGGCTGCATAAGGTCTGTTTGGGGTTGGTTTCATCATTTGAACATAGCTTTGCATGACTATAGTGTAACGCACTTCACTAGTCTTTGGTGTTTGAGCCTTCTAGCATGCATAGCATAAGTGTTTGCATGCTTCGGAGTCATTTTGGAATCATTTAGTATGCCATTTCAGAGCTGGAATGTATACCATTGTATGCCATGTTTCATCCTTGCATTGCTCTTGAAAAGTTGCATTTTGAGCCTTAGGCTTGGAGCCCTTGCATTGTGCATGTTTGCATAAATCTTGGGGCTTGTTCTCATCTCATATGGCCACTGATTTATGGCCACTGATTTAGACATGGCTGAGGCTTATCCATATTAGTTTAAGTCCATCTTTTGCATGTTGCTAAAATGTTGTTAAATTGCTTCATGTTTGCATGCTTTGGTTGCATCATGTCTTGCATGCTCATTGTTTCAATATTGTCACATGCTTGCATGTTTGCATGTTTGTCCACATGTTCATGTTGCATACTTAGCTCGCATGCTTAGGTTGTATAGCATATCATGCATCTCTTGCCTCTTGATCAAACCATGATAAAGGTTGGAGGCATCTTGTTTGTTTTGTGTGCATTTCATTTGACATTGAAATTGCACACTTTGGCTTCTCGGGCCATCATGCATTGAAATACGTGATTGGTGGCCTGAGGACTGAGGGCCACACTCCCTTGAGTCCATAACATGATGGGGAGGGTGGTTGTGCAAACATTTGCTTTAAAAATGCATTGCCATGCCTTGTCTGTCCTATGCTGCTGTCAAACAGGGTTCTACAGGAAGAAATGGCCGACCGACCACATTCAGTGCCAGCCGGCCATGCATCGTTGGCCGAGAGCCTCACAACTGGTCGATGACCACTTTTCCATAGCCGGTGACCATCTCTCTTGGCCGGTAACATCCCACAGTGTTCAGGGAGTGTTCCAGAACCAACCTTGGGACTTGTGCAGTCTTCAGAGGTGCAGGGCAGTGTAAACAGAGGCAACTGTAGCATGGCAACGGGTTTCCGGGCGAGGCAAATCGAGCATGCATCATCCCATTATTCCGAGGCGGGGCTGCGGCCACCTTCCTCCTGTAATTAATTAGAAGTTTTGTAATATTTAATTAGCTATAGTAGTTAATTATTTATTTGGTTTGTATTATTTATTCAGACCCTCCGAGCGAAGGCACAATTGTAATAAGTGTGCGTGTGCGTGATGTATGTCTTCCAACCCCACGTCTTTCTCCCTTTTATTTACTAGCTTACGATGGTTAGATTAGGGCATGTTTCAATTAGCATACTTATGCTCGCATGTTTGCATCCATTCATTCGTCTTGCATGCACTGGGCTCGGCGCATCATACTAACTGCATTGTATTTCAATTCCAAATTGAATACATGTTATCTCTCATCTAAGGTCCTTGGAGGCCATTTTCAGAGGTTGAAGGTCAGATTTTTTGGTCTCAAAGCTGCTGGTTTTGTTGGAACTACAAGGGTAATACACTTTACCCTCTTTTGGTCTTTATTTTGCTTCATCTTTTAGCCATACTTGCAAGCATTTTCAACGTTGCATGTGTGTGAGTGACTGTCATGATAGCATGCTTACCATGAGGCTATTAGCTTATGTGATATAACTGCCTGAATGCCTGTGGGTGACGGTTGGATTGCTTGAATTGGGATAATTCATTGAAATTCGTGTTTTAAGCCTACTTGCGAGTAGCAAACTTCAAACCATTTCCAAACAAATGGATATGCGATGCTTTGTTCCAAATTAGGTGATCTAGTCTATACTTGTTTTGCTGCGCGCATCACATAGTAATTCTAGCTAATTAATCAGAATAAGAACGCATGTGTTTTCAAAAACAAGATATCATGTTTAGTAGTGGCCGATCTTTGATCGGGCGAGCAGGGGTGCTCTATCTTCAATGTGAAGCATCTCAAATGTCTTCATTGTTTGCTCGAGCCACTCATCCGCTTTCTTGGGCTTGGGGCTACCATGGAACTCATCCGGTTTGGCCTGCAAAAACTCTCTAGTGAGAAAACTCAGCCTTGTCTCTATGGCGTTCTCTTGAGTTTGGTTCTCCACCCTCAACAAATTCATTGATTCTGTCAAAGCCCCTGCCATTTCTTAGGCCAGGGCCCCCATTGTTGCTTAGCCCGCCTGTTCCGAAATCCCCGCTTGCCCTACTTGTTCGGCCACATTATCTTGGTCCATTTGCTCGGCCGCATTAACTTGGCCAAACCCTTCCTCTTGCACCGGAACCTCATAGACCGGTACTTCATGCACACCTCGGCGAGGCCTACCACACCTCCTACCTTTACCACCACGGGTTTAACCCCTTCCTAACATCCTAATAAAGGAATAAAGTAAACAATTTAGCAAACAAACTCAAACGTGCCTGCAACTTACCTCACACGTTTGGCCACACAGTTCTATATATTTCCTTACCACGTAAGCAACTCAGTTTCACTCCACATAAGCACTTAGTCACGTAAACATATACGGATTATTCCTTTACAATGAAATTCGTTCCACGAAATACCAAGAGTTCTTAGTAGAACGAGTATTGAGCAAGTACCCTTCTAATAAGACCTCATGGAATTTAATAGACGCAAACCACATCCCAAAAGTCCAATCCCATACCCATCTACTCATATAAACATGTTATCACATAACCACAAAATGTGCAAAATCTCCTAACCAAGCGAAATGAACCCATTGTGGCAAAACAACCACTTCCCACAAGCCCCAAGTATTCAAACCCGGTAGCTCTGATACCAAGTTGTAATGCCCCCCCCCCCCCCCAAAAAAAAAACACAATAAAAGTACACCAACTACCGTTCCTTACGGTAAACAAACGTAAAACTCCAACACTTGCATATATAATCAGAAGAGATTTGCAAAATAGTTGCACATGCAAATATGCATTCAATGACTTCAGTACATGAATCTATAGCATGTAAAACATCCAGTCAAAAGTAATTATATGTCCTCAGGGGCTACAAAGTCCAAGGCTTAAGCCGGTTACACAAAATGGTTGCTTGAACCCATACAAATATAGCTCTTGGCTTGCAAAAAATATAATCGCAACAAAAACAAGAGCCTTGTGTTCTCAACATACATATCCACGGCCTTAGTTTGAAGAAATCACCACATCTTTTCTTGCACAAAATCCCATAGGGTGAGCATATAGCCCAGTAGGAAATTCTTAACAAAGGATATACATTTTGTACAATTTTTATGAGATGAAATGCATATGTCATGCTGTGCTTTAAAAGAAGGCCACAACCTCATCTTTTTGAAAATCATCATGTACAATGAAATCTTGAAAATTCAACAATTCAATAATTTTAAATCAAGCTTGAGGGGCAGTAAATACAACTCAGATAATCTCAAGGTTGCTGTCTTCAAGTAGGCATAACTAGCAATACCAAAACCCTACTTTATCGGTAGCTAACCAGAAGGCGCGTGGTACTTTCTCCGCACGTGTTTTCGGTCTTTCACCCTGGACACTTAAGCCAACTTAATCAATTCCATCTACATCCCCTATCCGGACTTACCAACGTATTTACCTCAAAACAATTCAATGAGATCTTATTTCACAAACAATTCCTTCTACTTTTTTATTTTTTATTTCTATTTTATTTTTTTAATGCAAAGGTTTCAAATCTCAATTCACAACTCGTAATAACCAAATTGAAATGTCAATGCAACGTATAATAATACATAGTAATATATATAGATTTTATTTTCAATTCTCCCATACAATTTTTCATTGTGATCACGATTCTCATTTCTCTTTCCAATGCAATTTTGCAAGATAAACATATACTCATTTATATCTATTAAGGAGTAACAACATTTCTGCATTTCATGCATTTTCATCAACTTAGTCATTCCATGACTATATCAACATTTTGAACAACTTCCAAACCAACTAATTCTCATATACCATGAAATTTCTCATTTCAACATTTGTCATGATATTGGTCAAATATTAATTTTATAACATCACCGCATTTTCTAAAAAATTCCCAAATTTCTAGGGTTTCCATAAACTAGGTTTTCTCCTCATTTTGAAAGAAATCATTTCAAGATAACACCTCTCTACAACAATATAGCTCAAAATCTCAAGGGTTTTTAGAAAACATTATGGAAACCCACTTTTAAAATCACTCACAACTCATGAGTCAAAAACCAAGTTCAACATCACAAGAAGGAGTTTCAATAACAACATAATTTGTAAAAATGTATATATGACTCAAAGAAAATCCCTACCTCAAGTTCTTGAAGGAAAAAGAGAAGAAAGTTCCAAAATCAACGGTGTCGAAACTCAATCTCCACCGCACACAACGTAGACCTCGAAGAGTTCTCCAATTTTGATAAAGGAACTAAGGTCAAAATGTTAATGGATTTGGAGAAATCAATGATTTTAGTGAGGTTTGGTGTAGGAAACGTAGAGAGATTAAGGAGAAATGTGTTTTTAGATAGAGAGAGATGATGAAAAAGTGATACACACACAGCCCAAGAAGAAGAAAAAGCATAAATTTTTTGACTCAGCGTTCTTCCGCACATGCGGTACCCATTCCCGCATATGCGGCACCCCTTTTTGCACGTACGGTTCATCCTCCTACACCTAACCTCCGCTCATGCAATAAAAACAGTCTTGCACCATCGACACCCCCTCATTGCTGCATGTGTGGCCTTATCGTTCGTACATACGGCCCCTTCTTCGCATGTGCGGTTCTGCCTACCAGCCAGAAATTTCACCAGCTTGACCCATGACACCCTAGATCCAACCTCACACCTTCCGAAACAGGCAAAACTCGACTTTATAATAAAGTAAGGACGAGAATTTTGAAAAAGTTTTCAAAAACGATAATCCCAAACAGTCGACAAAGCGTCAAGTTAAAACCCGACACTCTAACAAGAGTAATCCCAACACGAATCAAAGAAGAACGAGACAGGTTACATACCCAGTCATCACAATCTTTCACGCCCGCAGTTTGGGTTTTGTGACCGCGATGCGACTTGTTATCCCAGATAGGCAACCCAAGAGGGGAGGTGAATTGGGTTATTAAAAATTTTACAATATTAAAAATAACACAATATTCAGAATTTTAATAAATAAAAAAACAGAATAATAATTATCAATATAAAAGTAGAAGAGATAGAGAGAGAAAATCAAACACTGCGATTTATAGTGGTTCGGCACGCCAGGCCTACGTCCACTCCCCAAGGAACCTCCTTGAGAATTTCTTTACTATCAATTGAATAAATACACCACCAAGCTTGTGGATTTGGCACAGGACTTACTCTTATCTATTGAGCCTCACTCAACAATAAATGCCCTACCCTTACAAAATCTCTCACAAAAATAAGGAATAAGAATAAGTGGTAATTGAACCAACTTTTACAATAATTCTCTCACAAAGAGTAGATATGAAAGTGTAAGAACAAAAACTAGACTTAGATCTGAAAGTGAAAGAGAAGAATACAATTTGGAGCTCACAGAAAATTTTCTCTTCAAGTTCTTGATTTTTTCTCCACATCCAACACCTCTATTTATACACAAAAATATACCCGTTGGACACTCCTTGCTGACGTCATGGCTTACATAAGCACGCTCCTGACGTCATCGCTTACATAAGCACGCTCCTGACGTCATCGCTTACATAAGCACGCTCCTGACGTCATCGCTTACATAAGCACGCTCCTGACGTCATCGCTTACATAAGCACGCTCCTGACGTCATCGCTTACATAAGCACGCTCCTGACGTCATCGCTTACATAAGCACGCTCCTGACGTCATCGCTTACATAAGCACGCTCCTGACGTCATCGCTTACATAAGCACGCTCCTGACGTCATCGCTTACATAAGCACGCTCCTGACGTCATCGCTTACATAAGCACGCTCCTGACGTCATCGCTTACATAAGCACGCTCCTGACGTCATCGCTTACATAAGCACGCTCCTGACGTCATCGCTTACATAAGCACGCTCCTGACGTCATCGCTTACATAAGCACGCTCCTGACGTCATCGCTTACATAAGCACGCTCCTGATGTCATCGCTTACATAAGCACGCTCTTGAT